>CAUYQV010097559.1:0-22543 GCA_963574575.1 Galagoides demidoff
GGCGCCTGTGGTCCCAGCTACTTGGGAGGCGGAGGCAGGAGACTCGCTTGAGCCCAGGAGTTGGAGGTTGCTGTGAGCTGAGATGCCATGGCACTCTACCCAGGGGGATGGCTTGAGGCTCTGTCTCAAAAAAAAAAAAAAGAAACTATAAAGTCATTTAGTTCTGATTCAATCATACCAGACTCTCAAGTGCCAGCAGCCACTGCTCCCTCACTGTGGCTATAGTTCCCACTCACCAGCCTGTTCAGTCAATGCTAAGCTTCAGCAAAACCACCAAGGAGGTTACCAGTGGCAAGAAAATCGGACCAAGCCTTCTAAAAATGAATCTGCAAGACCTGACTTCTTTACATACCTAGCTTCCTCTTAGCAACACTAACAAGGCACAAGGGAGATTCACAGGATATAAAGGGGGCACCTTGACAGCAGAGCTGCTCCTCAATGCCATCAAACTATGGTGGCCCCCACAACCCAAAGCAGGGCAGAAGATACCAGAGGCAATGAAAAGTGTTCAGCATTGTATCTCTCAACCCCACAAGTAGTACAATGCATTATGATGAAGTAGAAACTACCCGGCAACTTTAACCCAAAGACAGCACCTAGAAGTGATTACCTTCATCTCCAAATCAGGCACAAATCTGAGCTCCCACAAAGGCTTGCTTTCTTCATGATCAAACTACAATACGGCAAGAATACCACCCAGCCTGTCTCACCAACTTTTCTTCTCAGGATTTCCCCTCCTCATACCCTCTCCACCATCTTCCAGTTAGTCTCAAGAACCAGTCAGCAAGGCAGCACAATACAGAATTTCAGACCCAAGAACTTCAGGAAAACAGGTTTTGGTAGAAATCTCCACTTACATTCCCATCCTTTAATTAAATTAAAATCACTGAAAAGAATTCAGAGCTTACAGAAGCAATATATTAGGGCAGCAAGTGACCTCAAAACTCTGCCCCTTATAATTTTAGCTCATGGGAAACACAAAATCTTGCCCCAGTTTAAAAGACATTTAAAAACTCTAATTAACAATAGCCAATAATGTTAGTTATTTAGTCCTTAAATGATTATTTCAAAAAATTTCAACCCCTGGCTGGGTGCCTGTATTTCAGTGGTTAAGGCACCAACCACATACACCAAGGCAGGACAGTTCAAACCCAGCCCAGGCCTGCTAAACAACAATGACAACTGCAACAAAAAAATAGCCAGGCATTGTGGTGGGCTACTGTAGTCCCAGCTACTTGGGAGGCTGAGGCCAGAGAATCACTTAAGCCCAAGAATTTGAGGTTGCTGTGAGCGGTGACGCCACAGAACTCTATTGAGGGCACCACAGTGAGACTCTGTCTCAAAAAAAAAAAAAAATTTTGGTCCCATTCCCTATTCCACAAACTACCATGGATAGATAGCCACCCCCATTATGATTTATCTGCACCATTCTGTGTGTGCCCTGCCTCCCCTGGTAGCTCTATTTCAGCATCTACTTCATTGAACCTTAACCCAGGTCTTCTTTTTTCTTTCTTTTTTAAAGCCTTGATGCCAAGCTCTGCCTCTGCAGATAATAGATCTAAAGAGGCTTCTAAGCCTTCATTACCTCCACCAAGACACCCTCCATATCTCTAAGGGACACCTCCCAAAGCTCCTAAAACCCCATTTCCTCAATCTGCCCTACCTTTGCAATCCCTCATCCAATCCCCTCTGCCCCATTTCTGTCCCCCATGGGACTCTAGACCACCACTGGAACAAAAGAAAGTACCCTCCCTTCTGCTGCCTCCTGCAAGTAAGGAGTTACTCATGTTACTAACCAGAATTTTCTTTTTTCTTTTTGAGACAGAGTCTCAAAGCTGTCACCCTGGGTAGAGAGCCATGGGATCACAGCTCACAGCAACCTCAAACTCTTGGGCTTAAGTGATTCTCTTGCCTCAGCCTCCCAAGTAGCTGGGAATACAGGCGACCACTACAACACATGGCTTTTTTTTTTGTTATAGTCGCCATTGTTGTTTGGCAGGCCCGGGCTGGATTTGAACCTGCCAGCTCCAGTCTATGTGTCCGGCGCCTAGCTGCTTGAGCTACAGGCACTGAGCCAACTATCCAGAACTTTCATTTGATCTAAAAGACAGCCACTTCCCCAAAGGGGCATACCTCCAAAAGATATTATCCAAAGTAAAAGAAAAACGTAACTGGCTTTATAGGAAAACATTAATGTACCTGAAGAACACCTATATGTTATATCACACGATTTCAAAAGCCAGTATTAGAAGAAAGATGATTTGGGCTGTGCCTGTGGCTCACTGAGTAGGGCGCCAGCCCCATATACTGAGGGTGGTAGGGTTTCAGCTCCAGCCAAACAGCAGCAAAAAAATAGCCAGGCGTTGTGGCAGGCGCCTATAGTCCTAGCTACTCAGGAGGCTGAGGGAAGAGAATTGCCTAAGCCCAAGAGCTGGTGGTTGCTGTGAGCTGTGATGCCACCACACTCTACCGAGGGTGATGAAGTAAGACTCTATCTTTAAAAAAAAAAAGAAGAAGAAGAAGAAAGATGATTAATCTTGAAAACAAGAATATGAAAAAGTAAAGTATATCTTTTTCTAAAAGGTGATGAGGCAGATTAATAGTATGTAAGCTTTCCTTTAAAATAAGTTTTCTAGGTTCGGCGCCTGTGGCTCAATCGGCTAAGGCGCCAGCCACGTACACCTAAGGTGGCAGGTTCGAATCCCCAGCCCGGGCCCGCCAAACAACAAGGATGGCTGCAACCAAAAAATGGCTGGGCGTTGCGGCAGGCGCCTGTGGTCCCAGCTATTTGGGAGGCGGAGGCAGGAGACTCGCTTGAGCCCAGGAGTTGGAGGTTGCTATGAGCTGTGATGCCATGGCACTCTACCCAGGGGGATAGCTTGAGGCTCCGTCTCAAAAAATAAAAATAAAAATAAAATAAGTTTTCTAGGCTAATATGATACATATGAAAAGCAATAATGGGATTTTTGTTTTGAACACAAGCTTATAAAAGTACTTTAGAGAAACAAGGAGCTATCTAACCAGATTTAATCAGCCATGAACTGGAGGATCAGTAACTACTGAGACAACTTAGAAGATACAACCTTCTCTTACAGTTCCAGAGGCTAAAAAAGATGAATAAATAAAAAAGAAGAAGCTACAAACTTGCTTTGGAGGCTTATTTTTTACCATTTCAACCACTGTCAGGCAAAACTTGAGTTAGCCCAAAGCCAGCAGGTAGGAGAGTACTGAATAAATACCTGAATAAATTCACTGAATGAAAAAATCTGGATTACAGTCACCCCTAAGAGCAGTGTCAAGAGATCTGACTGCCCTAGACAATCACTTCAGAGACCATGGACATACCACAAATATCTGAGTGCCAGGATTCTTCCCCTACAAATTATCCTCATAATCTTTCTGAAGTTGTACTAGTAAACTGAGCCTCTCTGGGTCAAGTTCCCTGTCATGTCTCCCGAAGTGTTCTAAACACTGACAAATGCAACCAGACTTGGTATTCTAAGTCTCAGCATCCCAGTTTCTACCAGCAACTTCAATGTTACAGCCCACCCTCAATCACTTTGTAAACACAAAGCACATTTGTAAATGTTTGTTGGTGTTCATTTGCTTTCTAGGCTATTCATTCACAAATGAGTAAAAAGAACATTAAAAGCTATTTCATCAGTTGTATTGGGAACTCCTAGTCAACAAGAACCCACACTCTGTATATGAACTATGACTGTTTTAGGAAATGGTAACTAACTGAAATTTAGGGGACAAAAATTATCAAGCCACCTTCATTATCCAGTTTTCTTTATTTATAATCTCTTCCTAACTCTTGACACAGTGATTAACTTAAAGAAAGAAGATTTCTAAGCAGTGAATAAATACTGAAAATATACTTTCAAACCCTAGTATTACAAGCTCCCCATTCAATAATGAGTAAAAATAACTACAACTCAAATGCCTTACCATCCTTGTTAATAGCAGTGACTTTGGCCGGGTAAAAACGACAATCAGACCAGCAAGCAAGGACCTGCTCGTTTATTTGAAATTCCTAAAAAACATTAAAAAAAAAAAAAAACTGTTACCAGCCACAGGACAGATACTATATCAGAATTTATAAAAGGTTGGGATCAATTAAGAGAGTAGGAGAAGGAAGTGGCTATGGGAACAGCCATTCAGCAGTGGGAGTTTCTTTTTTTTTTTTTTTTTTTTTTTTTGAGATAAGACTCTTTGTCGCCCTCAGAGTGCTGTGAAGTCATAGCTCACAGCAACCTCAAACTCTTGGGCTTAAGCGATTTTCTTGCCTTAGCCTCCCAAGTAGCTGGGACTACAAGGACCCCCCACAATGCCCAGCTATTTTTTTTAGAGAAGAGGTCTCACTCTGGCTCTTATCCAGGCTGGTCTCAAACTGTGAGCTAAGGCAACCTTGGCCTCCCAGAGTGCTAGGATTACAAGCGTGAGTCACCATGCCCGGCCTTATCCCTGCCAAAACTTAACCTAAAGTTTATTTATTTTTTCTTTTTTTTACAGCAAGAACTTTGGTGAATCTCTGGAATCTTTTATCTTGAAGTTTATTTATCACTGCAGCAGAGCTGCAAATGCGCCCCAATCCGAGGTATCTGGGTCACAGGGGCAGATCCCTCATAAATAGATTAATGCTACCTCATGAGAGTGAGTTATTCTCTCTAGGGGAACGGATTAGTTCCTGAAGGAACTGGTAGTTACAAAGTAAGATTTCTTCTCCTGTTTGGTTACTCCCTTTGCAAGTGTACGCTCCTCCTTTGACTTTCCACCATGTTATGAGGCAGCCAAAAACACCTCACCAGAAGCCAGCAGCATGCCTTAAACTTCCCAGCCTGCAGAACCATGAACCAAATAAACCTCTTTTCTCTATAAATTATCCAGCATTAAGTACTGTATTATAGTAATGCAAAAAACAGAAAGAAACAAGAGTCAAATCTAGAGGGCTGGGACACAGACCTCAACAAGGAACGTCTGGGCAGGCACAGCACAGCAACGATGATGATTAACCTCCACTTCCAGGCTGGGCACAGTGGCTCACACCCATAATCCCAACACTCTGGGAGGCTAAGGCAGGTGGATGGCTTGAGCTCAAGGGTTCAAAAACAGCCTGAGCAAAATTGAGACAGAGACTCTGTCTCTGCTAAAAACAGAAAACACTAGCCAGGAATGGTGGCACACACTTATACTCCCAGCTACTCGGGAGACTGAGGCAAGAGGGTCACTTGACCCCAAGAGTTTTAGTTGCTAGGAGCTATAATGCCACACAGCACTCTAGCCAGGGGCAACAGAGCAAGGCTGTCTCAAAAAGAAAAAAAGAAATACACTTTTCAGGATGCACACTGAAAATGAACCTAAAAGTCCAGGAAGACCAGAAAACACATCCAACATAGGAGCTGCAAGAAATGAGCCACTTCATCTTCAGGGAAGGAGCACTTAATGCTATTTAATGCCATCCAAATGTCTATAAGGGAATCACCATTCACTTTTTTTTTTTTTAAATTGTTGGGGATTCATTGAGGGTACATGAAACCAGGTTACACTGATTGCATTTGTTAGGTAAAGTCCCTCTTAAAATTGTGTCTCATCCCCAAAAGGTGTGTCACACACGAAACCCCACCCCCTCCCTCCTTCCCTCTCTAGGCTCTTCCCTTCTCCCACCCTCCTCCCCCATTCACCTTTTTTTTTTTTTTTTTTGAGACAGAGCCTCAAGCTATTCCCCTGGGTAGAGTGCCATGGCAACACAGCTCACAGCAATCTCCAACTCCTGAGCTCAAGCTGGTCTCCTGCCTCTGCCTCCCAAGTAGCTGGTACCACAGGTGCCCACCACAATGCCTAGCTATTTTTTGGTTGCAGCCATCATTGTTGTTTGGTGGGGCCAGGCTGGATTCAAACCCGCCACCTTAGGTGTATGTGGCTGACGCCTCAGCCACTTGAGCCACAGGAGCCGAGCCTCCATTCACCTTTAACATATTTTTTGAAACATTTTTTAGAGATGAGGTCTCAGTATTGCCCAGATTGGTCTCAAACTCCTGGCCTCAAGTGATTCTCCCGCTTCAGCCTCCCAAAGTACTAGGATTACAGGCATGAGCCACCATGCCCACTCACTCACCTTTAATATTTTGTAATATTTTCCCAGCACACAGTTTGCATCAATTAAATTTTGTGAAATGAATAATGAACAATAAAATAGAAAAATAATTTTTTTTTCTTTTTTGAAACAGAGTCTTCTATGTTACCCTCGGTAGAGTGCTGTGGCGTCGCGGCTCACAGAAACCTCAAACTCTTGGGTTTAAGTGATTCTCCTGCCTCAGCCTCCCAAAAGAAACTAACAAAAAAACCTTAAAATGGGGCCCAGCATGGTGGCTCATGCCTGTAATCCCAGAACTTTGGGAGGCTGGGGTGGCTAGATGACATGAGGTCATGAGTTTGAGACCAGCCTGAGCTAAAGCGAGACCTCGTCTCTACGCCACAACGCCTGGCCATTTTTTGGTTGCAGCCGTCATTGTTGTTTGGCGGGCCCGGGCTGGGGATTCGAACCCACCACCTTAGGTGTACGTGCCTGGCGCCTTAGCCCATTGAGCCACAGGTGCTGAGCCTTGTTTTTGTCTTTTTTCTTTGAGACAGAGTCCTAAGCTGTCACCCTGGGTAGAGTGCCGTGGCAAAATAGCTCACAGCAATCTTAAACTCTTGGGCTTAAGCAATTCTCCTGCCTCAGCCTCCCAAGTCGCTGGGATTACGGGCACCTGCTACAACATCTGGCTGTTGTTTTTTTTTTTAAGGGAAAGGAATAAATTTTTGTTTATTAATTTCTTTTTTTTTTTTTTAACAAGAGTCTTACTAGGTTGCCCTCGGTAAAGTGTTGCAGCATCACAGTTAACAGCAACCTCAAACTCTTGGACTTAAGCAATTCTCTTACCTCAGTCTCCCAAGTCCACAATGCCTGGCTATTTTTGGTTGCAGCCGTTATTGTTGTTTAGCAGGTCCGGGCCGGGCTCGAACCCGCCAGCCTAGGTGTATATGGCCAGTGCCCTACTCAGCTGTGGGCACTGAACCACTGGGCTATTTTTTCTTTTTTTTTAAGAGTTGTTTAGCTGGCCCAGGCTGGGTTCAGCCTCGGTGTATGTGGCCAGCACCATACCCACTGAGCTATGGGTGTCACCTAATTTCAAGTTCTTCAAAGGCTCATAAAGACGTTGAATATGAGACTAGTATAGTGTTCCACATGGAATGATCATTTAATTAATAATCAGACAGGGCTGGGTGCAGTGGCTCACACCTATAATCCCAACACTTGGGAGGTTGAGGCGGGCCAATGCCTGAGTTTACACATTCAAGGCCAGCCTGAGTCAAAGCAAGACCCTTTCTCTAAAAAATAACCAGGCGTTGTGGTGGGCACCTGAGCCCCAGCTACTTGGAAGGCTGAGGCAAGAAGATCACTTCAACCCAAGTGTTTGAGCTTGCTGTAAGTTAAGACACCACAACAGGGCTCGGCACCTGTGGCTCAAGTGGCTAAGGCGTCAGCCACATACACTTAAGGTGGCGGTTTGAATCCAGCCTGGGCCCACCAAACAACGACAGCTGCAACCAAAAATAGCTGGGCGTTGTGGGGGGCACCTGTGGTCCCAGCTACTTGGGAGGCTGAGGCAGGAGACTCGCTTGAGTCCAGGAGTTGGAGGTTGCTATGAGCTATGATGCCACAGCACTCTAACCAGGGGGACAGCTTGAGGCTCTGTCTCCAAAAAAAAAAAAAAATAATAATAATAATAATAATCAGACAGCATATAAGATTAATGATCTAGATGTCCAGAATATCTAGAATACAAGATATAATCAATCTACAATTCAAGTATTCATTCATTTGTTCAACTAATATTTACTGAAGATCTACTGTGTGCCAGGAAGTGCTCTAGAGGCTAGGGAAACAGTGTTGTAAAACAGAAATAAGGTCCCCATTCATCATCGATGCATCCTCAGTCAAGCTACTTTATGAGCTATTGTGTCAATCATATCATACAAACAGATGAAAACTGGGATTGTTCAAGAGCCCCAGGTACCATGGAGATCTCAAAGTTATAACTGTAGACTTAAATAAGTATTGGTCCCCAGATGCTACTGAACATCAAAGTCAGGGACACAAACTGCCCAACTGCTGATCCTGCACATCACAGAACTTCCCAGAATTGTTACTCACAGAACATCCATCTTCTTCATGTAAGCCCTCTTTCCTCAGTTGTATTTTCTCTAAAGGGCGTAAATAAGGACTGTCCCAGCAGAACCACTCATCATAACGATGATTCCAACGCTTGAAGTGGATGAGTACTTTTCCTTCTTCGTAGTCAATGTCTTCTATGTGAGCTGGATACCTGAGTCAGAAAAAAATAATTGAAATTATTTATTTATTTATTTATTTATTTATTTATTTTTGGCCAGGCTGGGTTTGAACCCGCCACCTCTGGCATATGGAGCCGGTGCCCTACCCTTTTGAGCCACAAGCACCGCCCTTGAAATTCTTTTAATACCCACCCAAAATATCCAAACTGGTACGCTTCCAAATCTCTTCCCAAAGGAGAAGGCTAACAAAGTACAAAGGGGCTACCATTTAGAGACTCTGTATAACTGGGTCAAATCACAAACTGTGGAGTGTAACAGGCTTGGTTTGAATCTCAGCCTGGATACATCTTAGATGATGAACTATTAAATTAATTTTTGAGAGCCTCAGTACCCTCACGTAATGTGGAAGAAGCACACTGGGTTGTATGTAGTACAAGCTAAACAAGCTAACATATACAAAAGAACTGAGCACACAGGAGTCAGAAGAAAACATTTAACAACTAGATTATATTTTACGCATGCCAATAAATTAAGATGACCATGCAACCCAGACGGTATCAAACAGTCTCAATTTTAAGTAGACTCTCTATAGGTGACCACCTCTCTACACTGATCACCTCCTTAAGCTAACCTAATTTCCATAGACTAGACATATACCACATGTTATCAGTACAGTAAGCCTAGTTCCTTATGTTGACCACCTCTACATGTTGACCAGTTTGTTACAATCTCTTAGGTGGTCAACTTACAGAGGTTCAACTGTATTTTGTAATCCATATAATGGAATACTGTGCAGTTATTTAAAAAAAGATGATCCTATGACATGATATGGAAAGCTCTCCCAAGATGTATTGTTAAATAGTGTAAAACATTGTTTATGGTAGGCTGCTATTTTTCTTCTTTTTTAAGACAGAGTCTCAAGGTGTTACCCCGGGTAGAGTGGTGTAGCATCACAGCTCACAGCAACCTCCAACTCCTGGGCTCAAGCAAGTCTCCTGCCTCAGCCTCCCAAGTAGCTGGGACCACAGGTGCCCACCACAACACCTGGCTATTTTTTGGTTGCAGCTGTCATTGTAGTTTGGCGCCCCGGATTGGATTCGAACCCACCACCTTAGGTGTATGTGGCTGGCACTTTAGCCACTTGAGCCACAGGCACCAGCCTCCTTCCCTTTTTTGTATCCAGCACCAAGTACAGTGTTGTCCTAATAAACATGTGCTGCCTAAACAAACAAGCCTGGTTTCTTATGTCTACATACCATATCTATTTCATCCCTACACTCTAAGGTAGTTTGCTTGACACTATCTTATCACAGTAACTTGAACATACTGGGCACTCAGTAAACGTTCAGCAAACAAATTCCACTCTCATTCTCCCCAAAGATCACACGTCCTATCTATCTATCTATCTATCTATACATACATATATATATACACTTTTTTTTTTTTTGAGACAAAGTCTCACTCTGTCACCCTGGGTAGACTGCCATTATAGCTCACAGCAACCTCAACCTCCTGGGCTCAAGCAATCTTCTTGCCTCAGCCTCCCAAGTAACTAGGACTATAGGCATGTGCCACAACATCTGGTTTATTTATTTATATATTTATTTATTTTTAGAGACAGAGTCTCACTTTATCACCTTCAGTAGAGTGCCATGGAGTCATAGCCCACAGTAACTTCTAACTCCTGGGCTTAGGCAATTCTCTTGTCTCAGTCTCCCAAGTAGCTGGGACCACAGGCACCTGCCACAACACCCGGCTACTTTTTATTGCAGTTTGGCCAGTACTGGGTTGAAACCCACCACCTTAAGTATATGGGGCCAGTGCCCTACCCACTGAGCCACAGGCGCCACCTTAAATTTTTTTATTTTTTTTAAGTAGAGACAGGGTATTGCTTTTGCTCAGTCTGGTCTCAAACTCCTGAGGTCAATGATCCAACTGAGCCTCCTAGAGTACTAGGATTGTAGGTGTGGGCCACCATGCCCCATCAATATTTTTAATTCTAAGGTTCTAAGACTCCAGCTACCTATTCCAATTTCAGGTCCCATCTCGTGATCTGGGTATTCATCACAGAGGACTCCTAATGTTACTATCCTTTCATTAATTGCTCAAAAATATTAAAAGAAGGGGCAGCACCCGTAGCTCAGTGGGTAGGGGACCAGCCACATACACCGAGGGTGGCAGGTTTGAACCTGGCCAGGCCAGCTAAAGCAACAATAACCGCAACAAAAAAAAAAAAAAATAACTGGGCATTGTGGCAGGCACAAGTCCCAGCTACTCGGAAGGCTGAGGTAAGGGCATCACTTTAGACCAAGAGTTGGAGGTAGCCACCACACTCTACTGAGGGCAACACAGGAGACTCTGTCTGAAAAAATATATATATATATATTAACAGAAGGAATAAACAGCCCTGAAATTAGTCTTCCTACTCCAATCCAATTGACAGCTGCTAGAAATACAATATATCTTGACAGCAGTCTGGCTAATTATGTGATCTCATTGAGTTGAATAGTACCACTGTAGGAGACAAGAAAGATTCCCTAGAAGGCCCAGCACCATGGCTCACGCCTGTAATCCTAGCACCCTGGGAGGCCAAGGCAGGTGGATTGCTTGAGCTCAGAAGTTCGAGACCAGCCTAAGCAAGAGCAAGACCCTGTCTCTAAAACTAGCCAGACATTGTCGTGGGTACCTGTAGTCCCAGCAACTACTCAGGCAGCTAAGAGTCAAGAGAATCACTTGAGTCCAAGAGTTTGAGGTTGCTGTGAGCTATGATGCATGGCACTCTACCAAGGACAACAAAGCGAGACTCTGTCTGAAAAATAAAAAAGAAAGAAAGAAAAGATTCCCTAAATCTACTCCGCTCTATAAAATGGGGAGAAGGACGTGGATATCTCAAGTTTTATATGTCCCAACATTTATAAAACCCTTTCTTTAATAGTTTACTATCTCTAGCAACAGTTTCAAACACAAGATCTTTGGACAAATACAGGGAATGATTTTTCACAGAACTAACTCTACTAATTTATGCAACTGTTGTTTATACTTAAATCACATTCTTTCTCATTTTGTTATTTAGTATACTTTTTTTTTTTTGGAAACAGAGTCTATGTCGCCCTCAGTAGAGTGCTATGGCGTTATAGCTCACAGCAATCTCAAACTCTTAGGTTAAGTAATTCTCTTGCCTCAGCCTCCCAAGTAGCTGGGACTACAAGCACCCACCACAACGCCCGGCTATTTTTTTGTTGTAATTATCATTGTCGTTTGGCAGGCCCAGGCTGGGTTTGAACCCACCAGCTCCAGTGTATGTGGCTGGTGCCCTAGCTACTGAGCTATAGGCACCAAGCCTAAGTATACCTTTTAAATTAAAATGATTTTAACTGCTTGTTTTTTGTTTTTGAGACAGAACCTGAGTTTGTCACTTAGGCTAGACAGAGTACCATGGCCTCAACCTAGCGCACAGCAATCTCTGGGTTCAAGTGATCCTCCTACTTCAGCCTCCGGAGTAGCTCCAACTATTGCTGCCCACGGTAACACCTGACTAATTTTTCTTTCTTTTTTTTTTGAGACAGAGTCTCACTTGGTCACCCCTGGTAGAGTGCCGTGGAGTCTTAAATCACAGCAACCTCACACTCTTGAGTTCAAGTGATCCTCTTCCCTCAGCCTCCCAAGTAGCTGGGACTACAGATGCCCTCACAACACCTGGCTATTTTTTAAAGACAGGGTCTTGCTCTGACTCAAGCTGGTCTCGAACCTGTGAGCTCAGGCAATCCACCTGCCTTGGCCTCCCAAGTGCCTAGATTACAGGCATGAGCTACCTCCCCTAGTTCCTTTTTTTAGACAGAGTCTCACTTTGTTACCCTGGGTAGAATGTTGTCGCATCACAGCTCACAGCAACCTCAAACTCTTTGGCTTAAGCAACTCTCTTGCCTCAGCCTCCCAAGTAGCTGGGACTACAGGTGCCCACTACAATACCTGGCTATTTTTAGAGACAAGGTCTCACTCTGATTCAGGCTGGAGGGTCTTGCTCTTGCTCAGGGTCATCTCGAACTCCGAAGCTCAAGAGATCCTCCTGCCTCAACCTCCCAGAGTACTGGGATTACAGGCATGAGCCACCACACCCCGCAAATAACTGCTTGTTTTTAATATCCTTACTAATATCACACAGCCATCAGAAAGAATAAAGCAGCTCTATGTATTGCTTTTAAATAATCTCTAAAGTAGGGGCAAAATTCAACAAGTAAAACAGTATTTGAATGCACTACCATTTATTTGAGGGAAGAGAGAGAGCCAATACCTTCTTATGTGCTTTTAAATGTGGAGGCTATCTCTGGAAAGATAATCAAGCAATCCGGTTTGCCTCTTGGGAGGGAAACTGGGATAGTTAAGGAACTGGAGATGAGTATGAGACATTGTTTTATTCAATGTTAAGTTGGCAACCTCAGGAAAAAGCCTAAATCTTTTCACATCTACACTAATCTGTGCACCTTCCACAAGTCTGGGAAGTAAAAATTCACAAAATCAAGTGTGAACTCTTAGGCCAGCAACTCTATTGCACACACTCCATCTAAGAAGTCTCTATACCCTCGGCTGGCCTAAAGCTTCTCCCTCACGCTAACTTCACTGGGCACAGGTATCCCACTGCTTGAAGACCTAAACAAACTGCTCCAAGAGGCTGAACTGTAACCAAGAAGAGAAATTTTCTGAAGAGAAGTGGTCCTCCCTACTTCCCTAAGGTATGACAAGGACGCAAGTCACTCATGGCGGTGGATGACCCAATTGCATTTCAGAGAAGAAGGATGCTGCCAAAACCACATTAGAGATCAACTCCAGTAAGATTTAGTGGATCACAATTGCTACCTGTCTTGAAGACAGCTCAGCCTCATCAGTCAACAGGACTTATATTAAGTGCCTTTGATCTGGCCAGTCATTCTAGGTCTTACAAGGGATTACACTAACATGTATGCACTGGCCCCTGCCCTTGAAGAGAACTAGACACATAAACCGATTAAGCTTTAAAACTATTAGGTTGAATCACCTGGAACTGCTGATAATCAACTGCTTTTCACTACCAAAATAGTAATCTGGTTCAACCTAAATATTTGGACAACCATAAGGGAGGCTAGAAAAGATGAGGCAAGGTTAACAAAAGAAGAGAGACATGAAAGGAATTTATGCAGGCAGAAAAGGGAAGAGAGAATTACCAGCGTCAACATATAACTAACAGTCACTGATAAGACTTTAGTTTCCAGCTCGGCGCCTGTGGCTCAAGTGGCTAAGGCGCCAGTCACAGACACCTAAGGTGGTGGGTTAGAATCCAGCCTGGGCCCCCGGAACAACAATGACGGCTGCAACCAAAAAAAAATAAATAGCCAGGCGTTGTGGTGGGCGCCTGTGGTCCCAGCTACTTGGGAGGCAGAGGCAGGAGACTCGCTTGAGCCTAGGGGTTGGAGGTTGCTGTGAGCTGAGATGCCACAGCACTCTACCCAGGGGGAAAGTTTGAGGCTCTGTCTCAAAAAAAAAAAAAAAAAAAAAAAGACTTTCGTTTCCAACCTAGCACTACAGATAGGAGTCACATTTCTAACCAATGGGAATATCAGCCAGAAAGGAGCAAATATTAACAACAACAACAATTAGTTCTAAGGAGGAAATAGAGAATAGGCATGGCCAAGAGACTTTTGCCGATAATTTAAATTTTATAAGGATTTAGTCACATATTACTCGTATAAGTAAATGGTTAATACTTTAAATTAAAAGTTTAAAAGTGGCTCAGCGCCTGTGGCTCAATCGGCTAAGGCGCCAGTCACGTGCACCTAAGGTGGCGGGTTCGAATCCCCAGCCCGGGCCTGCCAAACAACAATGATGGCTGCAACCAAAAAAAAAAAAAAATGGCCGGGCGTTGTGGTGGGCGCCTGTAGTCCCAGCTATTTGGGAGGCGGAGGCAGGAGACTCGCTTGAACCCAGGAGCTGGAGGTTGCTATGAGCTATGATGCCATGGCACTCTGCCCAGGGGGATAGCTTGAGGTTCTGTCTCAAAAAAAAAAAAAAAAAAAGTTTAAAAGTACTGAACAGGCAGATAACCAACAGCTTCATGAATATTATGTTTATAGGCTGCTATGGCACACCCACACAATGGTATATTTTGTAGCCTTAAAAACATGTGAAGACACACTCTATGAATTGAAATAGAAAGACTTCTAAGACATACTAAGTTTTTAAAAAGCAAGCAACAGAAGAATGTATATCTGATGATACCTTTTGTATCAAAAGAGGAAAATAAAAATATATATTTGTTTTGTTTATATTGAAATAAATAAACACTGGTAAAATAGAACTGTAGTTGTTATGAGTTTTTTAAATGTCTGCATATTTAACACTCATTCCTTCAAAAGATAGAGTCTAATTATCTTGCCCTTGAATGTGACCTCATTTCCAGAAAGAAGAATGTGCCAGAGTGATGGTGTAGAACTTCCAAAGCTGGGTCATAAAAAGCACTGCAGCAATTCCACTTCTGGGCACATAACCAAAGAATTGAAAGCAAGAACTCAAACAGATATTTGCCTGCCAATGTTCACACATTATTCACAATGGTCAAAGGGTAGAAGCAACCCATGTCCAACAAATGAATAAATAAACCCATGTCCAACAAATAAAAAGACAAATAAAATGTGATATATCCATACAATGGAACATTTAGCTTCAAAAAGGAATCAAATTCTAGGTTCAGTGCCTATAGTTCAAGTGGCTAGGACGCCAGCCACACAGACTAGAGCTGGTGGGTTTGAGCCCAGCCCGGGCCTGCCAAACAACAATGACAACTACAACCAAAAAATAGCTGGGGCTCGGCACCTGTAGCTCAAGCAGCTAAGGCACCAGCCACATACACCGGAGCTGGTGGGTTCAAATCCAGCCTGGGCCCACCAAACAATGACAGCTGCAACCAAAAAATAGCCGGGCCTTGTGACAGCTACTTGGGAGGCTAAGGCAAGAGAATTGGTTAAACCCTTCAGTTTGAGGTTGCTGTGAGCTATGACGCCTAGCACTCTATCCAGGGTGACAGAGTGATACTCTGTCTCAAAAAAAAAAAAAGAAATTAAAAAAAGGAATCAAATTCTGATACATGCTATAACATGGATGAACCTTGTCAAGGACATTATGCTAAGTGCAACAGGCCAATCACAAAAGGACAAATCCTGTATGATTCCATTAATACACATATGAGATCTCTACAGTATTCAAATTCATAAAGTAAAACAGAAGTTACTAGGTACTGGGGGAAGAAGAGAGAGAGGAGTTATTGATTAATGGGTATAAAGTCAGTTTAGGAAGATGAAAAAGTTTTGGAGAAGGATGGTGGTTGGTAATGATTGCAAAACAGTGTAATGACTAAAATATTAAATTTTATGTTATATACAAAGCATATTTCAACACACATACATACAGCATGCTACTTCCACCTTGCACCCTCTTGGATTCTCTGTTCTGGGAAGAAGTCAGGGGCTACATTATAAGAAAACTCTAGAAGACTATGGAGAGTGGCTGGGCGCAGTGGCTCACACCTGTAATCCCAGCACTTGGGAGGCCAAGGCAGGTGGATTGCCTGAGCCAGTGGGAGACCTTGTGTACGGGATGCCAAGAGCCAGATGACATCTGAGCAAGATGATCTGCAGCTGAGTAGTGGACCCTCGGGCCATTTGTCTATAGGAGGTCCTTATGGAGAAAGAACCTGTCCCCAACACAGTAGTCATTGTTAATTACTCCTCTCATTGTTAATTACTCCCCTCACCTGCATTATTCTGTCTCAATAAAAAGCTAGTGCGGAGGTTGCTGGGGACTACCCAGAAAGTAAGGGCTAGCCCATCTCCCACAAGCTTGTACTTCTAATCCGCGTCACGCAATCCACGTCACGCCTGGTTCCTTCTGACGGGGATGGAGACCAGGGCCATAGGGGCCCAACGGGTCGCAACACCTTGTCTCTAAAAATAGCCAGGCACTGTGCCAGAAGCCTGAATTCCTACCTACTCTGGAGGCTGAGGGAAGAGAATCTCTTAAGCCCAGTAGTTTGAGGTTGCTATGAGCTATGAGGCCACAGTACTTCACCAAGAGCAACAAAGTTAAACTCTGTCTCAAAAAAAAAAAAAAAAGGGCTCGGCACCTGTGGCTCAATTGGCTAAGGCGCCAGCCACATACACCTAAGGTGGCGGGTTCGAATCTCCAGCCTGGGCCCGCCAAACAACAATGATGGCTGCAACCAAAAAATAGCCGGGCGTTGTGGTGGGCGCCTGTAGTCCCAGCTACTTGGGAGGCGGAGGCAGGAGACTCGCTTGAGCCCAGGAGTTGGAGGTTGCTGTGAGCTGTGATGCTATGGCACTCTACCCAGGGGGATAGCTTGAGGATCCGTCTCAAAAAAAAAAAAAGAAGAAGAAGAAGTCTATAGAGAGATCCATGGGGTAAGGTACTGAGGCCTCCTGCCAGGAACCAGCATCAATTTGCCAGGCCCATGAATGAGCCACCTTGGACTGTGGCCTCCTGATACCCTAAGCCAGACACTCCCAGTTAGGCTGTTTCTAAATTCCTGGCCCACAGACACTTGGCAGATAATAAATGTTTATTATTGTTTTAGGCCACTAAATTTTGAGAAAAATTATTACATGGCAATACATAACTACCAAAGTAGCACTTTACTGGACTGCTGTGGTGTCTAAAAGTATAATCTACAGATAATGACAGGTTGGAGTTGCAGTCCTCAGGACAATGCTGTTAAAGATAAGCCAACAATAGCCTAGAGCTCCCCAAAGGAAAGGACTGCAGGAGAGTAAAACTCCCATCTAAGAGGTGGAATTACTGCACATGTATGCGCAGAAAAGCAGACAACAGTCCAGGCAAAGGAAACAACGTGGACTTGTCCACACTATAGGACTTCAAGTCCGGGAAGGCTTACTGCTCAGAGTCTTGGCTGCTTCTGAGTGGAATTAAGCTAATACTGCACACTGTACACCTGCTTAAATTAGAGCAGCGAGACAGCACTTGGCAGGAATCTGTTAAGTTCTCCCATACATACCAGAAGAAATACTAACTAAAGAACCATCACAGGGGGAAAAGAAAAAAACAAAAAAGGAGAATTCCCTTCTGAATTCCCACTCTGATCAGTCACCACCCAGCCACGTGACTAATAACAACTAATGTCTGGGCTGGGCACGGTGGCTCACACCTGTAGTCCTAACTCTGGAAGGTCAAAGCAGGTGAATTGCTTGAGGTCAGGAGTTTGAGACCAGCCTGAGGAAGACCAAGACCCCGTCTCTACTAAAAATAGAAGAACTAGACAGGAATTGTAGTGGGCGCCTGTAGTCCCAGCTACTCGGGAAGCTGAGGCAAGAGGATCCTTTGAGCCCAAGAGTTTGAGGTTGCTGCAAGCTATGACACCATGGCACTCTACCCAGGGCAACAGAGTGACACTCTGTTTGTTTCTTTGTTTTGAGACAGATTTGAGACAAACAGACAGGGAAAAAAAAAAAACTAATGTATGCCACTTACTCGAGTTTACATATAACCTTTATATAATATATCTCCTTATCCACCATCCTATGAAGACTTAAGTCATTATCACTGAACTCATTTTACATTTGTGGAAATGGAGGGTTTTGAGAGTAAGTAGGGAGAGGCATAACCAATATCAGGATCCAAATCTTCTAACTCTAACCCAGTGAAGAGCCTTTGAGTCTTAATTTGACTTCACATATAAATATCCTTGTAGTGACTCAAATCCACAGGGATGTCTTTTGTCTTAGCCACCTAAGAGTCTACCTGGCGGCTAGCCTAGAATTTGTCTAAACTTTCTCCCAGGGGTTGAGCATACAGGCTGTTTCGAGATTCTTCACTATATGAATAGCCTATCTGCAAACATACAGCATTCATTTTACTTCAAGAATCAGAGCATGCCTCTATTCCTGGCTCAAGGCACCCAGAAGCAAAAGACTCCTAAACACAGAAGTAACATTTTAAGCGAACACCAGCCTTTGCTAGAGAGGGGATGGGAATGGAAGATATATTTAGTAAAAAACAAAAGGCTAAGTATTAAGCTGCACACAAACTGCTGTTTTGGATGCCTTAACTCTTTCCCTACCCTTCCATTAATTAACATCTGATACTTCTAAGTTGGGAAATGTCATGAATCCATCTTTCCTCTCTACCCCAATCATTTAGCACCAGCAGCTACAACTAAACAGTCGGTCTAGGGTGGCACCCATGGCTCAGTGGGTAGGGCACTAGCCCTATATACCAAGAGTGGTGGGTTCAAACCTGGCCCTCACCAAACTGTAACAAAAAATAGCCCGGTGGGCGTTGTGGCAGGTACCTGTAGTCCCAGCTACTTGGGAGGCTGATGCAAAACAATCGCCTAAGCCTAGAGTTGGAGGTTGCTGTGAACTGTGACACCACGGTACTCTACCAAGGGCAATAAAATGAGACTGTCTCTGGAAAAAAAAAAAAAAAAAAAAGTCAGTCTGTACAGATGACCCCAACCCTCTCTTATCTGCACCTGGCAGGCAGCCTGATACAAGGCCACTTAGTAATTATTTTGTGTCTAAAAAGAACATGTAACACTTTTCTTTTTCTTTTTTTTTCTTTTTGGTAGAGACAGAGTCTCACTTTTTCACCCTCGGTAGCGTGCAGTGGAGTCGCTCCAGCAACCTCCAACTCCTGGGCTTAGGCAATTCTTCTGCCTCAGCCTCCCAAGTAGCTGGGACTACAGGTGCCCGCCACAACGCCCGGCTATTTTTTGTTGCAGTTTGGCCGGGGCTGGGTTTGAACCCGCCACCCTCGGTATATGGGGCCGGCGTCCTACTCACTGAGCCACAGGCACCCTCCCTTAACACTTTTTCAAAAGAATATGAACATGTCTCTCTACTGCTTAAAAGCTCCTTTTTTTTTCTTGGAGAGAAGGTTTTGCTCTGCCACCCTGGCTAGAGTGCAGTGGTGTGATTATAACTCACTACAGCCTCAAACTCCTCCTGGGCTCAAGAGATCCTTACACCTCAGCCTCCTGAATATCTGGGACAACAGGTGTATCCCACCGTGACTGGCTAATTTTTCTTTTTTTATACAAATACAGGGTCTCACCATGTTGCCTAGGCTGGTTTTGAACTCCTGGTCTCAAGTTTTCCTCCCATCTCAGTCTCCCAAAAATGCTGGGATCACAGGCATGAACCAACCTTACAATCTCACTTGTAATCTCAATCTCCTACCACTCCTGCTGTATTCCCTTTCTGGAATCTCAGAACACACCAGGTCCTGACTGGGTGCAATAGCTCACGCCTGTAATTCTAGCAGTCTGGGAGGCTGAGACTGGTGGATCACCTGCGCTCAGGAGTGAACTGTGATACCACAGCACTCAACCCCAGGGCAAAAGAGTGAGACTCTGCCTAAAAAAAAAAAAAAAAAAAATCACAATAAAAAAAAAAGAACACACCAGGTTCTTTCAAACCCTAAATAAATATTTTTGCTGACATTATTGCTCCTACCTTCACTCTTATCGTGAAAACCTCATTCTTTTTTTTTTTTTCTTCTTTTTGAGACGGAGCCTCAAGCTATCCCCCTGGGTAGAGTGCCATGGCATCACAGCTCATAGGAATCTCCAACTCCTGAGTTCAAGCGAGTCTCCTGCCTCCGCCTCCCAAGTAGCTGGGACCACAGGCGCCCGCCACAACACCCAGCCGAAAACCTCATTCTTTAATCTCACTTCTTTGCATATACCCTCAACTCCTTGGCTCATCTCTCCCTCTATCATAGCTCCACATTCACCACTCTTGAACCCAGGGAGCTAAATATGGCTGCAGAAAACATGCAGAACACTAATGGTTCTCACTTTAAATGAATGCCTGTAAACAGTGATTCCCTTTGGGATGGGGGCTGCTTGTGTGACCTGATGGGGAGACAGAACGGCTTCTGGGGATCCCTCAAAATGGTCTATAACTTGATTTCTGTGGTGGAAGTATATACATGTATAAAAGTTCATCAAGTGAAATGGGTGCGGTGGCTCATACCTGTAATCCCAGCACTCTAGGAGGCCAAGGCGGGTGGATCGCTTGAGATACTGAGTTAGGAATAGAGAAGAAGGTTCGGCGCCTGTGGCTCAGGCGGCTAAGGCGCCAGCCACATACACCCAGGGTGGTGGGTTTGAATTCAGCCCGGACCCGCCAAACAACAATAATGGCTGCAATCAAAAAAAAAAAAAAATAGCCGAGCCTTGTGGCGGGCGCCTGTGGTCCCAGCTACTTGGGAGGCTGAGGCAGGAGACTTGTTTGAACCCAGGAGTTGGAGGTTGCTGTGAGCAGTGAGGCCATAGCACTGTACCCAGGGGCTCAGCTTGAGGCTCTGTCTCAAAAAAAAAAAAAAAAAAAGAGGCTTGGCGCCTATGGCTCAATCGGCTAAGGCGCCAGCCACGTACACCTAAGGTGGTGGGTTCGAATCCCCAGCCCGGGCCTGCCAAACAACAATGGTGGCTGCAACCAAAAAACAGCCGGGCATTGTGGCGGGCGCCTGTGGTCCCAGCTACTTGGGAGGTGGAGGCAGGAGACTGGCTTGAGCCCAGGAGTTGGAGGTTGCTATGAGCTGTGATGCCATGATACTCTACCCAGGGGGATAGCTTGAGGCTCCGTCTCAAAAAAAAAAAAAAAAAAGGAATAGAAAAGAAAAGGATCTAAGGACATTATGAAACTCAGATTTTTAATTCTTTGTACAAGAAATGGAAGAATACTATGATCAACTAAAATGGAAACACAGTAGTGAAATGTGCCGAAGAGTCAAGGAAGCAACAGACAGAAGGAACTCTTTCACTGTGTTCAGAGCAAGAACAGGGAAAGACAGCCTACTGCTTGAAACAGATGGTGTACCCCTGACAGATGATAGGAAGAAGGGCAGAAGGTGGCAGAGCAATCAAGTTCCACTGTCTCTACCAAGCATCACTACTAGGAAACTGCAGCTTCTTACATGTTAGATAGTTCATCTACACAATCCTGGAAATAAGCAAGGCAGGCAGAATTACCCCTCCACAGAAAAGAAATGACATGTCAAAAATCTACCCCAATGGCTTGATGCCCATAGCACAGTGATTATGGAGCCGGCCATATATACCAAGGTTGGTAGGTTCGAACCCAGCCCAGGCCAGCTAAAACAACAATGACAACTGCATCAAAAAAAAGCCAGGCATTGTGCCGGGCACCTGTAGACCCAGTTACTTGGAACACTGAGGCAAGAAAATCACTTAAATATAAGAGTTTAGGTTGCTGTGAGCTTTGATGCCACAGGGCTCTTATACTAAGGGTGACACAGTGACACTGTCTCAAAAAAAAAAAAGTCTGTCCCACAGTTGTAGATGAAAAATTTGAACATAGGCTTGGCACCTGTGGCTCAATCGGCTAAGGCGCCAGCCACGTACACCTAAGGTGGCGGGTTCGAATCCCTAGCCCGGGCCCGCCAAAACAACAATGATGGCTGAAACCAAAAAATGGCCAGGCATTGTGGTCCCAGCTACTTGGGAGGCTGAGGCAGGAGACTCGCTTGAGCCCAGGAGTTGGAGGTTGCTGAACTGTGATGCCATGGCACTCTACCCAGGGGGATAGCTTGAGGCTCCGTCTCAAAAAAAAAAACTCTTAAAATAAATAATGCCAGTTTGGCACCCATAGCACAGTGGTTGCAGCACCAACCATATACACCAGAGCTGTGAGTTCAAACCAAGCCCAGGCCCACCAAACAACAATGACAACTACAAAAAAAAAAAAAAAGCTGGGCGTTGTGGCGGTGCCTGTAGTCTCAGCTACTAGGGAGACTGAGGCTATTGACTCACTTAAGCCCAAGAGTTTTAGGTTGCTGTGAGCTGTGAAGCCACAGCACTCTACCAAGGGCAATATAGTGAGACTCTGTCTCAAAATAAATAAATAAATGAATAAATAATGCCATGAAAGGGGAAAAAGTGGGAGAAAAAAAGGATTGTTGGCTCGGCGCCTGTGGCTCAATCGGCTAAGGCGCCAGCCACGTACACCTAAGGTAGCGGGTTCGAATCCCCAGCCTGGGCCCGCCAAACAACAATGATGGCTGCAACCAAAAAATGGCCAGGTGTTGTGGAGGGCGCCTGTGGTCCCAGCTACTTGGGAGGCGGAGGCAGGAGACTCGCTTGAGCCCAGGAGTTGGAAGTTGCTATGAGCTGTGATGC
>CAUYQV010097560.1:0-17689 GCA_963574575.1 Galagoides demidoff
TAGCCAGACTTTTGGCAATATGAGGGAGGCATGCATTTAAAATATTTTAGATTCAAAGTTTAAAATGTGATAATAGTCTAGATGAAAAAAAATTTTTTTTTTAATTTATAAAGAAAAAAGCGGCTCAGCACCTGTGGCTCAATCGGCTAGGGCGCCAGCCATGTACACCTAAGGTGGTGGGTTCGAATTCCCAGCCTGGGCCCGCCAAACAACAATGATGGCTGCAACCAAAAAATGGCCGGGCGTTGTGGCAGGCTCCTGTGGTCCCAGCTACTTGGGAGGCGGAGGCAGGAGACTCCCTTGAGCCCAGAAGTTGGAGGTTGCTATGAGCTGTGATGCCATGGCACTCTACCCAGGGGGATAGCTTGAGGCTCTGTCTCAAAAAAAAAAAAGAAAAGAAAAAAGCCAGTGCTTTCTTTATAAATAAAGAGAAGGCTTAAGAGTATGCGTTCTATGGATACCAGTTTAGTGATTTTCCATGGATTCAAAGCCAGTTCATTGTCATTGATTTGCAAATTAGGGAAGGTTTTAGTGGAAGGCCCAAATTGTTATAGTTTAAAATTTCTGAAGGACTCATGTTAATCTTTGGTAATGTTGAAAGTAGTATTCTGGCTGAACATCCATGTTTAAAAATTCTGAATTGAAAAGAATGGATCTGGGGACCATTTTTCTAAGTGAAGTGTCACAAAATTGGAAAAATACTACTTGTATTCACTTTTTAACTGGAACTAATTGATCAACATTTTGATGCACATATGTAAATTACACTTCTCAGAAATCAAACAGGTATGGGGGAGGAGAAATTCACACCTAATGGGTACAGTGTGCATGGGTGATGAACACTCTTAGAAGTTTGACTCAATGCTGGGGATGGTGACTAACACCTGTAATCTCAGCACTATGGGAGAATGGATTGTCTGAGCTCAGAAGTTCAAGACCAGCCTGAGCAAGAACAAGACCCGCCTCTCTAAAAATACCTGGGTGTTGGCCCAGCTAATGGGGAGGCTAAGGCAAGAGAATCGCTTCAGCCCATGAGTTTGAGGTTGCTATGTGTTATGATACTATGGCACTCTCCCTTAAAAAAAAGAAAAAAGAAGTTTGACTCAAGTTGTACAAAAACAATTTATATAACTAAAGCATTTGCTTCCCTGTAATAGTCTGAATAATAAGTAAAACACAAAAGAAAATGACCTTCAGTTGTTAATAAATATCCAGGGCACAGGCCTAAGAAATAAGTTGTGGTAAGTGCTTACCCCTGAGGTTTACTTTATAAAGTTCTACTATTAATCTCAGTAATCCTATGGTGCTGTTTTGTTTTGTTCTTTTAATGAAAATTAAACTTTTCTTAACCTGTTGGCATGTGCTTGTTTAGGTTAATTTGTTTTCTCATATTTGAGGTGTGGTGACAGTTTCTGCTGGTTCATTTTTTTCCTTTCGTACAACTATGAAATTTTAACAATAGAATTAGAGACAGATGTGGAAAAAATTAGTCAAAAAGGATTTTAGAAGAAAATAAAACAGATGAACCTGACATTTCTCTAGCATATTAAAATAACATAATAGAAACCAGTTTCATTAAAGCCTTATTTGCCTTATGTATATCCCTAGTTGCCCATTTAAACATTTAATGTTTAAACAAAGACTCTATTCAAAAGCAATTAAACTTTGCTAGCTATAAATAATTGTATCAATCATCTCATTTTGGTTATATTTCTAAATATATGATTAAGTTACTTTGTTAACGTTTTGTTAGGTAAACTCCAACTTGTAGTTGAGTCCTTCCCCCAGGAGGTGTACCATTTACCACTACTTGTTACCCATTAGGTGAGAACCCTCTCCCGCCTTTTTGAATTTAACTGTGTTTTTCTCTCATGGGGGCCTATAATTGTTCATATATTAGTTTCATGTTAGTGTTGAATACATCAGATGCTAGCTTTTCCATGCTTGTGATACTTAGGAGGATGTTCTCCAAATCCATCCAGATAAGTACAAAAGATGCGAAGTCTCCATCTTTCCTTTATAGCTGCATAGTATTCTGTGGTTTACATATACCATAGTTTATTAAATCATTCATGGATTGATGAGCACTTGGGTTGTTTCCACAACTTTGTCATTGTGAATTGAGCTGCTATAAACATTTGAGCGCAAATGTCCTTATTATAAAATGACTTTTTTTCTTCTGGGTAGATACGTAGTAAGGGATTCCAGATCAAATGGAAGGTCTACTTTTAGATTTTCAAGGATTCTCCATAGTTCTTTCCAAAAAGGCTATATTAATTTGCACTCCCACCAATCCATCTGCAATCTTGGGATTTTATGATATAGGCCATTCTAATGGGGGTTAGGTGATGTCTCAGGGTAGGTTTGGTTTGCATTTCTCTGATAATTGGGGATGATGAATATTTTTTCATGTGTTTGTTGGCTATTTGTCTGTCTTCTTAGGAAAGGTTCTGTTTGTATCTCTTTCCCAATGATAAATGGGGTTGTTTGTACTTTTCTTGTTGATTTGATTGAGTTCTTTGTAGATTCTGGTTATTAGCCCTTTATCAGATACATATAGGCTGACTTTTGTTTTCCTACTTTTCTATGTCTGTCAGGATGAGAGAATACCTTCCTATTTGTCTCCACCCAGGCCTCTTTGTAACAGTTTAGCTTTTTAGATGCTGTCCTTACTTTTAGCTGAGTTTTAATCTTCTGATTTGTTCTGGACCACTCTGCAACCAGTTATACCTAATTTAATCAAGGGGACAGAGTCTTCTATTTTAAGAAATGCTATTTAAAAACAGATAATATTTAAATATTAACAGTCAAGGCCAGCTGGATTGGTAGATACTTTCCAGATGCATCAAATTAATCAAATGGCATGTGATTCTCTTGTTTTGCTTTGTTTAATTTAGAAATTGTATTCTTTTTAAAAAATGGGTAAAATAGATCAAGAGTTAATAGTTTGTTTTGTTTTGTTTGTTTTGTATTGTTTTTAGACAGAGTCTCACTCTGTTATCCTGGGTAGAGTGCTGTGGTGTCATAGCTCATAGCAGTCTCATACTCTTGGGCTCAAGAGATCCTCTTGTCTTAGTCTCCCAAATAGCTGGGACTAAAGATGCCCACCACACCATGTGGTTAAATTTTTTTCTTTTTTTCTTTTTTTTCTTAGTAGAGACAGAGTCTTGCTTTGCTCAGGTTGGTTTCAGACTCCTGAGCATCAATCAATACACCTGCCTTGGCCTCCTAGAGTGCTAGAATTATTGGTGTGAGCCACTAAGCCCAGCCAAGAGCTAATAGCTATTAAGAAGACAAAAATAACAATTTTTTTCAAAAGCAGAGCCTTCAAAGAAATAGGTCTTAATTGTTCCATATGCTTAAGCTACTAGAAATGTGTTATTTTGGTTTCTTTTAAGGTAGTTTCATTAAATCAGTAATTTGTGGATAATGAAGAAAGGTATTTGAATAGATTCAGGGCTCTTACAAGTATTATTAAGAACTTAGCACAATCGAAAAGCTTTCTCTGTGTGACTTTATTCAAAGTTCTGCATTACCTGAATGTTTAAGATTTATGTTAATGCTTGTCCAGTTTTCCTGGGAAATCTATTATCAGTCCTGGGAAATCTATTATCTTACATGGCCTTTGATAGAATTTTTTTCTAGGGAAAAAAACTTCTAAAAATCTTTCACTGTTCCTTTTTAGGGGCATTACGATGTTAGACATGTTTTGAGTTCCTCTTTGACCAACATTGAATTCCATTATTGAGTAAATTAAATGTTTTAAACTTTTTGGTTGTATAAGCCAGTTGTAGAAACTGTACAGGGATTGGACATCAAAAAGATTGCTTCTTACTGGCTGGCTTAGAAGATGAAGAATGTCATGTGGCACCAGACCCTCTGTGAGATGCCTTTTAAATGTGACAGTCTAGGACCCTTTCTGCTATCTTAACATGGGAGTTTGCTTGAGAGGGAATGAGAACAATAATGCAGGTTCTTTCTACAATATCTCCCCTCCCTCCGCAGGGCTTCAAAGGTACCACTTGCAGCTTAGAGCAGCCCCCCTGACTGCTAGCAAGGAAACAGGGATTCCAGTTCACAAGGAACTGAATCCTGTCACAACCCTGTGAAGTTAGAAGAAAATTCTGAGCTCCAGATGACAAGACAACCCAGCTAGCACCTTGATTTTAGTCTTAGGAGGCCTGTGTAGGCCTCTTCTGTTTGCCCAGATAAAGTTTCTACAGAACTATGAGCTAATAAGTGGGTGTTGTTTTAAGCTGCCAAATTGGTGGTAATTTGTTATGAAGCATAAGAAAACCAGCATCAACAGGTCTGGAATCTCTCAGTCCCAGTGGAAAAGTCTCACACTTATATTTTTCCTTTCCCACATTTGGTAGCATGCCAAGATTGTAGTGGGTACTAATACATAGTAACTTGAATTTTAAAATTCATTTATACTTCTAATATAGATGATTTGAACATTAGGGTTTTATTATAGCATATTAAGGTACTTTTGAGTGATGAGGGAAAAAAATCTTAGAATTGTCTTTACTGATGCTTCGTTTTCTGGATTGAGGTTGGCAAATTATAGCTTGCAGGCCACATCTGGCATGCCCACCTGTGTCTTTGTAAATAAAAATATTGGAATCTAGGTGTACTTTTTACTTTATGTGTTACTTTTGGTTGCTCTAACACAACAATGGCAGAATTAAGTATTTATGACAGACTATAAAGGCCCACAAAGGCTAAAATATTTACTGTATTTATAGAAAAATATCTGGCCCTGTTCTGGATGATGATTTGCTTTCTAGCTATATTTATTTAACCTTAAGTGGATTAAGTCCTGAACATTAGTCATTTTTTAAAAATGTATCCAGCCATACCTGGTTATCAGAGTTATATAGACTATTTATTACATTTTACTGTACTCAAATGATGGGGAGTGTGTTTAACTTAATAAAATCATTTAAATTTATGTGTCTGGGGTCCCCAAGATTATCCCTAAATTTGCTGATTTGCTACAAAGAACCATAAAACTCAGAGGTGGATATGCACATGGCTATGGTTTATCACAGCAAAGGAAGCAACGGCAAAAGATGTACTACCAGCAGCCAGAGGAGACCAGGCACAAGCTTCTGAGAGTCCTCATCCATGGCATTGCACAGTAGTGACATATGCAAAGTGTTATCCTTACAGAAGCTCACTTGATCCTTACAGGTCAGGGTTTTTATTTAGGTTTCTTCATGTAGGTGAACAATGCCTGCATGACTGAGCACAATTACTGAGAGCAATTCATGTTCCCCAGAAGGAAAGCAAGAGTTCACCATAAACCACATTGTGTGTATAGACTATCTAGATGAAATGGTGGCCAAGTCTTGGAGAGTACAAACATTCTAAGACCTCAATGCCCACAGGGCTGGTTGTTGAGATTAGGCCCATCGCAGTTGGTACAACTAACCTCTGAATTAATGCATTCTCAACCTCTCCCTAATAAGAATCATTAGGAGGAGGGAGGTAAGATAGCAGACTGCAGCCAGCTTTCCACAGAGGCTCCCGTCCAGAAGGAGAGTTAAAAGACATAAGTTCAGCAAGTAAGCTGATGGTTTGGAGCAGAACCAAGAAAGAAGGTTGAAGAACACACATCAACCCTGCTGAGGTGTGCTACAACCCCAAAGATACAAATAAAAGGTACTAAACCCATCGCCAAGCAGATAGGAATCTCCTCCCCTATGAGAAGGGCTTCATGTAAACAAGAGAGCAGAGTTCAAAGATCCTCCTATTCCATCCCACAGGAGAGACCCTCTAAAAACTGGACCTCCTACCCATACTAGGGTGCCATGGCACTCTCCTCTCAGGCATAAAACTGTATGTATTCTCTACCTACAACTCTGAACTCCCAGCACTTCCCTCCATTCTCACCCCGAGGTCTGGAAGCCTGTTCCCCATGGAGTCCAGATTCTTGGGCATTTTCTCGAGAGGTGTGGACAGGGGAAGGGCCCTTGCTCAGTTATGCTGATTCTGTGGCACGGGAGTAAGAAGAGGATGGTCAGCTGAGAGGGAACCATACAGGAGTGGCAGCAGTGCCCCAAGGTGCAGAAAAGCATCAGCAGCAGGAACAATAAGGTTCATGCCCCTGGGGCTATCCCGAACAGACATACCCTATCTCTGGGCAACCAGAGGAAGCCAGGCACCTTCTCCGGTGGCAGCCACTGGTGGACAGATCTGGGGAGTGAGTAAAGGGGAGGCGGCCTGAGGCGGTAGCAGCTTGGGCAGAGTGCAGGAGCTAGAATATGCGTGGGCAAAACCCGCATACTCCCAGGGCAGGGCTGAGCCAGAGGACTGCTTTACTGTGGCTAAGACACACCCAGCCCTCAGCGGATCATAGATAAGACAAAGGTGGGCAGGCAGAGGTTAGAACTGACAGCTCAGTGTGAGCTCTAATTACTACCACTGTCTGAAACTGAGTCATGGTTTCTGTCACCTCAAGTAGCGTCTGATGGCTGGGACAGGAACAAACTCTGCAAAGGTGTGCTGTTCTGCCAGCAACATTGATCAGGGGGCAGGGCTGGAACTGAGTGAACTGCCCCAGCCTCCATTAAGCACCCAAGGTTGTCAGGCCTCACCTCCCCCTGCTGGATAGTAGCTGAGAACAGTGACCTGGCTGAGGAAACATAGATCTCCCTCTGACTCAGGCAGGCGTAAACCCCTGGGATATCTGCTCGTTGGGGGGAACTGGGTCACAGCCTTGTGGGGTTACCAGTGACTGGGTGTGACAGAGGTGCAAGGTGGGGAAGGAGGCATCAACCTTCCCAGACTAATTTATTTGCTGGGTTGGTCTTTTGACCTCACAGAGCACTGGAGCCAGTCATACCTGAGCTGCCAGCAGACTCCTGTTATCTAGTTGCCAGAGACCTTTTGAACTCTGCCACCTGACAACAGTGCTGACTGGGACAATTGATTTGGACCTCTTGAACTGAGCCAATCACCCAATGACTATCCAAAGTGATACTGTGGGTGTGTGGTTGTGGGAAGGTGTGATTTTCCTTTTCTAATTATTGCCTGTGGGGAGCGTAGTGACTTAATTGCTGGTATTTCTCCACAGCTGAGACTTCAACCCAGAATAACTGATTTACTAGGGTAGAACAGAGACCAGCTGAAAACAAGACAGAGTGACTTAGCCCCACCAAACCAAGGAGGCCCCCAGTTTCTCACTCTGTAGCACTGTACGGGTCCTTGGCAAAGCTCTAGGAGAAAAGGTACAGACAGAAGTCCCAGCCTTTGGGCAAAAGGCTAGAATCACTACTCCTGGAGCTGCCTACCCAACTTCTCCTTACCTGCTCATCTAGCCAAACAGTATAAAATAAGCATGGGGAGGAATCAGCGGAAAAACTCCGATAACATGAATAACCAGAGTAGATCAACCCCCTCAAGGAAGGATATGGCAGATGCAACGGAAGATCCCATTCATAAACAGATGGCTGAGATGTCAGAAATCGAGTTCAGAGTCTGGATAGCAAATAAGATCAACAGAATGGAGGAAAGGACGGAATCAGGATTTCAAAGAATTATTCAAAAGATGTCTCAAGAATTCAACGATTTCAAAGATAAAATGACCAAAGATTTTGACACATTGAGGCAAGAGCTTGCAGCCCTCAAAGATCTGGAAAAATATGGTAGAATCACTCACTAACAGAATGGAGCAGGCAGAAGAAAGGATCTCTGACATTAAAAACAAAGTTTTGAACGTGCCCAAGTGCTCAAAGAGGAAGAGAAATGGTGAGCAAAAACGGATCATTCAGAGAGCTCTGGGAAAATTTGAAGAAAACTAATATTTGCCTTATAAGAATCCCTGAAGGTAACGAAGTGGCTTCACAAAACACAGAGGCTCTTCTTCATGAAATTATGAAAGAGAACTTTCCAGATATCCCAAGAGATTCTGAAATTCAGATAGCAGACGATTTCAAAACCCCAGCACGACTCAGCCGGAATAAGACATCCCCCAGGCACATCATAATTAACTTCACCAAAATTAATATGAAAGAGAACATTTTAAAAGCAGCTAAATGTAAGAAAACCGTAACCTACAAGGGAAAGAATATTAGAATGACTGTAGATCTCTCTGCTGAAGAAGAGGGCATTGACTTTTAATCTCCTAAAACAAAACAACTTTCAGCCCAGGATCCTGTATCCAGCTAAACTGAATTTCATCTCTGATGGAGAAATTAAATACTTTAATGACATTCACATGTTGAAGAAATTTGCCATAACTAAACCAGCTCTCCAGGATATCTCAGACTTATCCTCTATAATGACTAGCACAATCCTTCACCACAAAAGTAAACTCACTCAGAAACTTTTGATCAAATTCCAACTTCCATAGTGGCAAAAGGATTAAAAATGACCATCGAACTTTTGAAAAACTCGATACCCCAAATTTTACCAGGCTTTTTTGTTCCTCTCCCTCCATTTTGTTTCATGTTTTGTTTTGTTTTGTTTTTTTCCTCTCTTGGCATTTAAATGTCTGGATCTTCTAGGTAGCTTTTATATTCCCTACTTTGAATTTACTAAATTTTAAATATTTTTAATGAATAAAAAAATTCACACATGGCCATGGAAGAAAATTCAGTTAGAAGAGTGAAGAGAACCATAATTATCTCAGCACCCAGAAGTAATCATAGTTAAGTTTCCTGTGTGTTTTTCAAGAATAGTTCTTTGTATATATGAGAACATTTGTGTGTGTTCCTCTATATCTTTTAGGGTTTTGCATCCATAAGGTCTTCCTATATAATACATCACTTTTGTAATATTCTTTATCTTTATAAAGCCTTATAGATCTATTGCATTCTTTTTAATGGTTGCATTATATTTTCTTATGTAACTACCATAACCAGCGCTTGATTCATAGATAATTCTAGATTTGGGGGTTTTGATTTTTTTCTGTAACACACTGTGCTACAATTTACCTCCAAGTACATTTGAATGAACATACCTTATAAATGTAATTGAAATATTGTATTCACAGCGATTTATTCTTTCCTTCAGTAGCCTCCATGTGCTGACCTCCACCCTGCAGTTCCCAGAGAGCCCAGTACCTTGTGTTGCCCTGTTGGTGTCCTATTTCAATGGCGTGTTTACATCCTTTGCTCATGGGGTTGGCTTCTCTTTTCTTACTGACTCAAGGGAGCTTCTTGTACATTAAAGAAAACGTGCTGTTTTTCAGTTGTAGCAATTTTTTTTTCTTTTTTATCCTCGTCTTTTACAACTTTTGTCTTTTAATTGTTTCTATTTGGAAATATTTTTGTACACAAGTTTTAAAATTTTCTGGAGTCAGGATTTTTTTGTGGACTTTGGGCATGGTGTCATACTTGAAAGGCCTTTTTCCAGTTCCAGTTATTTTTAAAATGCATTCATATTTTGTTTTATCTCTTTGTAAATATATTTTGGGTCTTTTTATCCTTTGGTAATTTATTTTGGGGAAGTGAGACAGCGATCCAGCCTTTTTTCTTTCCAGATAGGTAATCAGTTGTCCCCAAGAGTTTTTATTTGTCACCCTCACTAACTTGGACTCTTGTTTTTTATTTTATTTTTTTATATGTAATTTGTGTTTGGGTCTGTTTCTGTAATTTTTCTTCTGTTTCATTGGCTTGTCTATTCTGCTTTGGTCCCAAACTTTTAATTACTATAGCTTTATAATATGATTAATAATCTGGTAGAAGTAGTTGCCCTTCATTTATTTTCTTTTTTAGAATTATCCTCACATGAATAAAAAAATCTTGGGGGAAATACTTTAAATTATTAAGATGATTCTATTTGGCATAAAAAAGTATTTATACAGCATATATATACATATATAATTTTTAGTGATTCATTGAGCTGAGGCTCCTATGGACTTGTTTTCTCAAGTGAGAGTGTCAGCCGTGCATGGGCTTGGAGAGGCAGGACAGCTTTCTGGAAGAGTGGAGTCAGGAGTGATGGGAATCAGTATACCTCCCAGCTCTGTAGTTAGAGTGCAGTGGCGCTGGAACAAGTCACTGAATTGTCCCTGTGTTTCCTCATTTTTATAGGACAGCCCCTCCAGGTGGAGTTACCGACATTTGAATGTAATGAGTAGTTTTCAGTTGCTATTTTTCATGCATCTGTTGTAAGGAACAAAGAAGGTAGTATGTGTGTTACATGTGAGGACTTGATGATGATGGTCATGTTATTATTGTTTTGGTTTTACTTTAATTGAATAGAGCCTCTCATTTGCTCATGTCATAAGGAAGAAGCAGAAGGGAAGGAGCTGAGCATTAGCTGCTGTCACCCAGTTCCCCAGTCCTCCCTGGCAGGGATGTGTACCTTGAAACCACTAATATGAGAAACACTCCAGGAAGATTGGGGGGTGGGAATGAGGGAGGTTATTCTAGGGCTAGAAGAAATGTGTTGTCTGCAAGTCAGGGTAAAACATGGTATGAAAACCTGAAAGCAGGTTGGAGGGGCTGAGGAGCAGCCAGGAGCTAAGACCTAGAGGGTGCAGGGGCCATGTGAGGCCTCAGTGCACTGGTGGAGAGTGCCATGGCCTGACCCAGCTGGTGCTGACTGGTGTATGGGGGCTCAGGGTGAGGAGCAGAGTGGGGCCACGGAAAGGCCTTGTTGCTATGGTGGTAGGAGGGCAGGGTGGTGGGAGAAGTGGGCACATTTGAGATAGTTTCAGAGGCTGAACTTACTGATGAATTGATGGTATGGGGATTTCTGGCGTGAGAACTCAGTAGAATGTGGCGTAGTGATATGTAATATAGGAGATAATAGTTTTGAGGAATATATTAGGAGGTTAAAATTGAACTTGCAAATTAAGATATTTGTGAATTTGTGAATTGAATCATCTGAGAAAAGAAGAACATTCTGAAATATAGAGACGTCTTCATGGATATTTACAATAACTTCCTGTGGGTCTTCTCTGCATTAATATTTCTTACCTTCAAATTTATCCTGTATGCAGCTTCTAGAACCATCTTCTCAATGTACCTTCCAGGTTCATCCTCTTAGCCCTCTTGGAAATCTTCAAAGCTTTCCACTTTCTTCAGGTGATACATAAACTTTTAACCTTAACACACAAGGTCCTCTACAGCTTGATCCTCACCCCACCTATAAGATTATGATGTTTGTATTATTATCTCCTGCTTTCCACCGTGAACTCTAAACTCACAGTCGTCTGGACTCATCTGTATATCATGAATATCTATTATACTTTCCTGTAGTATATGCTTTCTTCCTTCTTTTTATATCTTCATCTCGTTTTCATCATAACTCACAGCAACTTTAAACTCTTGGGCCCAAGCGATCCTCGTGCCTCAAGCAATCCTCCTGCCTCAGCCTGCCGAGTAGCTGGGACTACAGGTGCCCACCACAACATCTGGCTAATTTTTCTATTTTTAGTAGAAATGAGATGTCACTGTTGCTCTGGCTGGTCTTGAACTCCTAGGCTCAAGTAGTCCACTCAACTCATCCTCCCAACATGCTGGGACTATAGGCATAAGGCAGCCTATCTCCTTTATTTCAACCTCTTTATAGAATTGTCTCTCAGTAAATTTTCTGTCTTCCATGACACCTTATATATGGGGTGTATATTGAATAAAATATTTGTTTAAGGGAGTATTTTCTCTATTTGGAAATATTTAGTAGGTAGTTAGCCTTTTGGTTGCAAGTAACACCAAATCTACCTATTTTTTAAAAAAAAGAGGAAATTCTCTAGACTAGTACTACAAATCCTAAGTAATCTAAGATAAAGCTAAAGGATGAACTGGGCCTCAAGGCAGCTCTGTCAACCTCTCTTGTGGGAACTCATGGACTTTATTTTTTATTTTTGGAGACAGAGTCTCACTTTGTTGCCCTTGGTAGAGTGCCATGGTGTCACAGCGCATAGCAACCTCAAACTCATGGGCTCAAGCCATTCTCTTGCCTTAGCCTCCCAAGTAGCTGGGACCTTAGGCATCCGCCCCAAGGTCCAGCTGTTTTTTTGTTTGTTTGTTTGTTTGTTTAAGAGATGATGTCTTGCTCTTGCTGGTCTCAAATCTGTGAGTTCTAGCAATCCACCCATCTGGGCCTCCCTGAGTGCTGGGATTACAGGTGTGAGCCACAGTGCCTGGCCTCATGGACTTTTTATCTAAAGATATGTTATTAGTATAGCTTAGCTTCCACTTCCAGAATTTGTATCATTCTACTCAGAATCTAGAGAAAAAGAATGTGAACAAAGTTGTCTACTTGAGGCCTTACAGTTGACAAGTAATTGTTGAGATATGTGATCTCCTCTTCTGTAATTGCCCAGAGGCTGAAGGATGTTTCCCTGTGGATAAGGTAGTTCTCTAAAAAGTGTCAGAAATAAACTACAACAGGTATTTACTACAGCAGAATTGCTAACTTTTGGTAACTCAGTCAATACTGGGAGCACTTTCTGGTTTTGGTAAATTGTAGGTGGCTTTGACCACAGACAAGTTAGTGTAGTACAGTGGAAACAGGAGCAGGCTGTTGGTCTCTGGTGACTGGCTTCATAGGAACTACTCCTTGCCCGTCTTCATCTTGTCATTTGTGATATTTACTCAGTCAGAAGACTCCTTATTCTGAAGTTCCTTAGATTGGGGGGGGAAAGAACCCTAATTTTATTATATTTTGAACATTAGCGAATGATGATAATAGTTTTGTAGTCATTTTCTGCTCTATAAATTTGACGATTGCAGTTGTATTTCTGCTATAAAAGAACCTTATTTACTCATGTGTATTTTAACTGGGCTGTATACCTGAAGGAAGTAATCTTCTGTGAAAGTTTTAAGAGAGCATCAGTTGGTTATCTTTCCAAAGGTAGTAGAAAAATAATGTCAGAAAATGTAAGTGTTTTTTTTTTTTTTGAGACAGAGTCTCATTATGTTGCCCTCAGTAGAGTGCTGTGGTGTCACAGCTCACAGCCACCTCAAATTCTTGAGCTTAAGCAATTCTCTTGCCTCAGCCTCTCAAGTTGCTGGGACTACAGGTACCCACCACAATGCATGGCAATTTTTTTGTTGAGTTGTCATTGTTGTGTAGCAGGCCTGGGCTAGGTTCGAACCCGCCAGCCCCAGTGTATGTGGCTGGTGCCCTAACCACAGAGCTATAGGTGCTGAGCCAGAAAATGTAAGTGTTTTAAAAGAAAAAAGTTTTAATCTTTTATTTTATAACTTGAAATACATTGTTTATACAAAATAATTCATGATGATTTGGTAAAGAATAAAACTTTGCAAGGAGCATAAATTTTTTTCAAGTACATTAGGTCACGTCGTAAGGCAATGTGTCAGGAATAACACTGGTTAAAAATCTTTGGATGAATTTTCTTAAGGTACTGAAAAGCATGTCAGTGTTGTGCATTTTAGTAACATTCTGACTACCTTTTCTGTCTCTGTGTAATATACAGATCCATGTGATAAAAAAAATTCATTGTCCCTCCTACTAGAGAAGTAGGTCAAGGACACAATCAAACAGTTCACTGAAGAAGAAATCAAACAGTTCACTGAAGAGCCAGTGACCCAGGCAGTGGTGCATGGGACATGCAGATTTAAACAAGAGAATAGTACCATTTTGTATCCATCAGAAAGATAAATATGTAGATGTTTAAATTCTTTGTGATGCTGCTGATGTGCTGTAGCTTTCAGACACTGCTGCTGGTCGTGTCTGCAGCACAGTCTCTGCACAGCACCCACACGCTGCTGAGGGGAAGAGCAGGTGTGCTCTGCAGAGAAGACAGCACGTGTGTACCCAGTGAAACAAGTGCAGTGCTTGTGTGTTGCCATGTTGTAATGTGAAGATTTTTAAAATTCTGAGTGTCTACTAATAGTGAGATAAAGAAAAAAAAAGTGGTATACTCAGACTCTGGAATACTCTATAATAAGTAAAGTCATGATCTACAGCTGATCTGTCTTTGTAAGATAATATATGTTTTTGTATATGTGAAATTAAAAAAAATTAAAAACTAACATTAATGAAATTCCAATTTCTGGACAGAGTTACCTCTCTGGAGGAAGAGAACAGGCAGATGAAGAGAGATACAGGAAATTTCAACTGTACCATTAAAAAGCAAAAAACAAAAAACTTTGCATCATGTTAAAATTTGACAAAAAAGTGATGGGTATATGTACTTGCTTTATTTTTTTCCTACCATCTTTCTGTACACTTGAAAAATTTCAGAATAGTTATTATCTCTAATTCTCAAATATTTCCTGAGGACTTTTTCCGTTTTGGATAATTAAACTGAGGAATGGAGGAATGAAATAACTTGTCTAGTGTCACAAAATAATTAAATGGTTGAGCTGAGATCAAAAATAAGTCTGTCTTGTCTACGATTGATGGCCCTTCTTTCTCATTAATCTGATTTTTCATTGCAGGGATGAAATGTCAGGTTAAACTTATGAATGTGCAGTTGCATTTCACCTGTCTCTGAGTACCCCCCACCTTTGGCGTGACACACACTGTCCGTTCTGAAACAACATGTATTCTTCATAGTCAGGTTCAGGCCCCAACAGTAAGCCTGGAGATCTTCTAAGTTCTCTCTGTGTCCATGCAAGGAAAGTTCTTCTAGGTACCTCTGAAATTATGGGCCTGGAGGGAGCTCTAAAATATAGTACGTTAAAGTGGTGGCACCTGGTTATCTTTTCCTAAAGGTATTAATTATGTCTTAGTTCCTGTTAGAAGTGAGTATGTAAAGAATACATGATCTGCGCTGCTCATTGCTGCAGACATTATTTGTTGCATTACTCATCGTCTTTTATGTAGAAATCAAGGAAAAAATCTTGAAAAACAAAATAGATAAATAAATATAAAATCTTAAAATATAAAACCAAAGTGCATGTGTAAATTACTATGGGGGCTAAAAAGAATAGCTAATGTTCACCAAATGCTTATATTAGGTATTACTGCACCTCCACTTTGAGGATGAGGAAACAAAGGAAGTTGAGTAAATTGCCTGAAGGAACCCAGAAGTAAGGAGCAGGGTGTGGGTGTCAGGGGTGGAGTATGTACCCCCCACTTCGTTGGTATAGATTTGCCGCATGTGATCCTTTGCAAACTTTTTTACTGCTGCTTTATGCACAGTGCATTGAAAATAGTCTGTAAATTGCTTTGTGTTTTTACTTTAGTTTTCTTTTTTCCAGTTTTCAAATTGGTATGTAAGAGTAAGAACTTGAAAATTTCTTTGTATTACTATAGCAGTTAAGATAGCATGTTGGGTCCTGGGCATTTATTATATTCTTATGTTAGTTGGTTTTCATTGAAGAAGTGACAGCTTGATCCAAAAGCACCTAAAATTTATTATCCTGAGTAAATGATGAGAAATGTCAAAATACTACCTAAGCTGCTGTTAAATCTTATCAATGTTATTACTATTAAAGTCTTCACTAAGCAAATTCATTAAGATTTCATGATTTTCATGATTATGATTTCAATGTCGCACCAGTTGTTGATGGTTGAGCAACTTTGTCTTTTTATTTTATCCTTCCTGTGAAAAAAATACACATATTCAAACTTATTAAAAGAATTATCAGGTCTTAGAGCTCCACTCATGTGGGAGGATGTGGAAGAGTGATGTAGAAATGCAGGAGAAATACTAGGATAGATATGGACCATTGTTGTAGATTGGTGGTCAACACAGCAACCTATAGGTTCACAGACTCCAGCCCATCACATTGATGATATTATCAGATCTCTATTTTCACTTCACCTTCCATTTAGTCTTTAAAGCACATTCTTTCCCATGGATTTCTTATACTATGTATCTGCACAGTCCATCTTCTGTCAAATTCAAGACACCTTTCTGTCTTTTTTAACCTGAAAGCAGTTTGAATATCAGTGTTCTTAAGGTTCCAACCTGGACCATCTTTGTTTACTTTAACATACTTTCCTTCCACAGCCTTCTCCAGGGCTCAAGCCTTCACATGCTGTTTTTTTTTGTATGGTTCCTCTTAAAGTTCCAAATACCTTCTTGGCCAGTGTTGCCATAGGCAATGCCTATGTACTATAGGCATTGGGATACCTTATCAAACCTGAGTACAATGTTAGAAACTACCCCCTAGATGTGTTTTCTGATGCTGAATCTGGTCTTCATATGATGCTGTATCTTTTCCTCTCGTTTTTCAAGTCCATCTCTTTATTCTCACTGACACTTTTTATGACTTTGTTTTGTTTTGTTTTGTTTTTTTGAGATAGTTCCACTCTGTGCTCAGGCTAGAGTGCCAAGTGCTGTGGTGTCAGCCTAGCTCACAGCAACCTCAAACTCCTGGGCTCAGGTGAGCATTCTGCCTCAGCCTCCCAAGTAGCTAGCACTACAGGTGCCTACCACAATGCCCAGCTAATCTCTCTCTTTTTCCTTTCCTTTCCTTTCCTTTCCTTTCCTTTCCTTTCCTCTCCTCTCCTCTCCTCCCCTCTCCCCTCTCCCCTCTCCCCTCTCCCCTCTCCTCTCCTCTCTCCTCTCCTTTCCTTTCTCCTTTCCTTTCCTTTCCTTTCTTCCTGACAGAGTCTCACTCTGTTGCCCTGGGTAGAGTGCAGTGGCATCATCATAGCAACCTCAGACTTCTGGGTTTGAGCGATCCCCTTGACTCAGCCTCATGAGCAGCTGGGACTACAGGTGCCCACCATAATGCCTGGCTAGTTTTTCTACTTTTTAGTAGAGACAGGCTCTTGCTCTTGCTCAGACTGGTCTTGAACTCCTGAGCTCAGGCAATCCACCTGCCTCGGCCTCCCAAAGGGCTAGGATTGGCAGGTCTGAGCCCTGTGCCTGGCCTAATTTTTTTTAGAGATAGGGGGTCTCGCTCTTTCTTGCTCAGGTTGGTCTTGAACTCCTTGACCTCATGGTCAGGATTCTCTGAGCACTCCTACCATCTCATCCTCCCAGAGTGTTGAGATTACAGGCAGCAGCCACTGAACCCAGCCTGCTTTTTGTGTTCTGCTCTGATTATGGATGAGTCCTCTAACTACCTGTCCACCCTCCCTCTCCCATATTATAGTCTATTCTTCAGAATATCATTCAGATGATCATTCTCCATATACATCTGATGTTGTTAGAGCTGTCAGTGGCTCTCCACTGCCTTGGATTACCTGACCTCATATTCTTGGTCCTCCCATTTCTCCTCTGTCTGCCTATTAATTTACACTTAGCATTCACTTTCAGGTGGCAAATTCTGGGAAGCAAACTTTTCTGATGCTTTAATTCTTGTCTTTTACCTATGCCCCACGGGGATTTGTCACTCCTTTTATGTGTTCACCTTGGAGTCCAAGCAATTCCTGTATCACAGCACTTCAATATTGATGTTTTTTAACATATGGGCCTGATCTTCCCAACCTCAGAAGGCAGTGTGAATCTTTGCATGCAAGTCTCCAGCCAGGCCAGTTGTGGATGCTTATTTGTTGACTTACTTCTTTAACAGTGGTTCTCAGCTAGAGGTAATTTTGCCCCTCAGGGAATATTTGGCAGTGGCTGGAGACATTTTTGAATTTCTGTGACTGGTGGGACAAGTGCTCCTGTTAGCTAGTGGGTAGAGGCCAGGGATGCTGCTACACACCCACAGTGCCTGGGACAGCCCCATCACCTCAACCAGCCCACAGGGCAGTGGTGCCCAGATTGAGAGATCCTGCTGTAGGATGAAGTACAAAGCTTTGAGGTATTAAAGACATAACACCAAAAAATATGAAATTATTTAAATATATATATATATAT
>CAUYQV010097562.1:0-29387 GCA_963574575.1 Galagoides demidoff
AACTATAAATTGTAAAACTTACAAAGGCCTATTTTGAACAAGAATTACACTGGAGGCTAAGTATTCTTCATCCCACCATCCATCACAATCCTTCCAAGATCATCTTTCTTAAATACTATTTTCAGGTACTTCCTACAATACTGACTCCCCTGGCTTCAGGTTTGGCTCTCTCAATCCCCTCTTCCCAGGTCAGCTCTTAAAAAAGGGCAACCGGCATCTTTAGTCCTTAGTTCTCTTCCAGACTTTCTGTCAGTCACCCAGTTTGTTTACTATTCTCATTTTCTCTTTCTTCCTGCTCCCAAAGCTTAACTCATGCTGTTTCTTACATGAGATGGTCTTCGTTCTTTTAAAAGAACCTCGGTCTATTCCTTTCACTGAGTCCCAGCTCCTGGTTTCTTTTACCGATTTCATTCCAGGAAAAGATTGTATCAGCTTCACTCTAACCCCTAATTTATTGTCCTTGTGAGCTCATGTGCTTTTTGTCCAACTGTGTAATTTCTCTGGTTTATATTCTACTGAGGTTTTGTTCTGTAGTATCCATTCTCATGCATTTGCATTCTGGTGAGTTTTTATCTATTTATTTTTTTGAGTAGCAGAAAAAGTGCCAAATCCTATGATGAAGGATGATTACTAGTACATTTACAGTTAATAAGTGAGCAGTTCTGCCTAATTGTATTATTGTATTTCCCCACAAAAATGTTTTGATGTGTGAAACTGGGCAAGACCATGAGAATTTAATTCACATCCTTTGTTATATATGTCACATCTGCTAAATGGCTGCCAACTGCTGATCTCATGGTTTAACAAGATTTTCTACATGTGTTACTAAATTAGCTATTAAGCTTTCTAAGTTATTTATGAGTAAAATACTAAGGATTATAATTCTTTATTATAAATTATAAAAATAAAACATTGTATACATATATTGAATTAATTCTTAAAGATTTATGGGTGTTTCTTAAAAAGGAAATCATCAAAGATACAATTAAATGGTTTCATTCAAAGTACTTAAAGTTGTTAAAACTTAATTTTTGTGAGCTTTTTGCATATGTCTCTTACAGAGGTATAGATCCCAGGTACTATACTCATTGCAGATAACAATAACCATTTGTGAACCCTTGAATGATTTAGTGAAGTATGAGGAAAGAGTTATGAATGAGTCCCTTGCTCTGGAAAAATGAGTTGAAGTACTATTTAAAAAAACAAAATACTTACTATGAAGGTTATGACAGTTTCTCTTTTGGCTGGCTTCAAGTCATCATTCAATGAATAAACTCTGACCTTTACTGTAAGAATAATTGATATCATCAAAAACTCTGCTAATCATCAGGATATTTTGATTGCTTTTAAATAATCATCCTTAAAAGAGATGTCTTATTTTTTTAAACTCAATATACAATCATTACATAAGTTTATATTTAAAAGAAAAAGTTAGTTTGCAGATATATATACATTATGAAATATTTTTGTGCTTTAAACAAAATCTTCTGGAATTTTTCTAAAGTACTACTTCTCCTAGTGAACTTAAAGTGCAGTTCACTTTATTAAAATACATTTAACGTACAGCTTTTTGAAAAAAATCCATAGTACAAAATTAGTTATGTTGTAATTGGGCCATTGCTTATCAAGAATGCCATAGTAGCAAAATAGTGACTCTACCATATGGGTACAGAGCATTTGAAGATTTTAATGGAAAATTGAGAGTTTGATTTAGACATTCTAATTCTTCAACTTATGAAAACCAACTCTTTTTGACAAATTTGACCTCAAATTAACTCTCACTGACAAAGAGAGCTTAGAATTGTACAATTTGTTATATTTTTTGAGCCAGATTCTACAATTGTTCTTTCATTGTTAAAGATTAATGGCAGGGGTTCAATAACTGTTAGTTCTCTTCCATCTCTTTCCATCAGTTAATAGAGCCCCACTTTTAAATAAAAAGCATCTGTTTAGTCTTTACTCAGCTGTTTCAGGGACACTGATCTAACTCCATCCAATGACATCCAACTGTAATTTCTCTCATGTTTTACTGATGTTCAAATCATTTCATGGCCACAACATTACCCACAAAATAAAACAGAACTGGCACTATAAATCCAATACCTTTCCAAATGTCAGTATTATACAAAGCTCTACATAAGCAGACACACTAATGCTTGTTTTACTATAACCACCAGGTAAAAGCAATATGCCCGTTAAGTCCCCCACACTGGCCCTCAGCTTCCCCTCACACCTGTCTCATGCACACACCTGCTCCACACCTGAGCATCAGCTCCAGCCTCATTTCTGCCTCTGCCACATTCTAGTGTGACCTGTGACCCTGAGTAGGATACTTAATCCCTTTAATCCTTAATTACTTTACTCATAAACCAGGAATACTGGTATCTGCTCACAGTGTTGTAAGAACTAAAGAAGGCAAATCTTTTGCATAGCCTGGAACATAATTGCAATCAATAGATTTTTATTGCTTTTATTTTATTGTTACTATTTCTATAGCTACAATTCATGTAGTTTTTAGCCCTTTTGCTTTTAGTTTAGAAAATTAATCTTATTTTCCCACCAATAGTTGGTGGCAAGATCAATACAATTTTTTTGTATCAAAGATATGAGCTTATTCATTTAAAGAAACTTTTGAATGCCTTTTATGTGCCAGGCACTATGTTAGACACTGAGATGAGTAGTGAAACAAACCAAATATGGACATCTAAGAGAGTGAGGGGAGAGGCAACACAATTACGTGTAAATTCCAGGGGTGTGAAGCACTACAGATGACACCTATCCAGCTTTCTGTGAGTGGAGCAGAGGCAGATTTGATGTGGTCAGGAAGGTCAGGGAAGGCTGCCCTTTAGAAGGGGCCAGTGATCACATGTAAGGGTGGAGCAGAAATCAGGGCAAAGGAGGGATGAAAGTACCAGGTAGAGGCAACAGCATGTTACACAGGCCTTGATAATGGATAGGGAAATGTGTGAGCAAGTAACTGAAAACAGGTCAGTTTGGCTCGTGTCCACAGATGGGGGACCACGGTAGGTGAGGAAGCTGAGGAAGAAGGAAAGATACAGAATGTATGGAATTGAAGGATTTTGCCCCAAATTCTAAAATCTTCGGTCCTATAAAGCCCTTGTGATTTAATCCTTTATCCTAAAGATGTTTATACTAAAAGTACATCAAGAATCTTAGGTGTCACCCAGGACATTAGAGCTATAAATAGCCAGGCTTAATTTTTTAAAAAGTTACTTTTAGATAATTCTTTTCCTTTTTGTAAATAAGGCTTTTTGCTATTTTATAGATTAGATAATAATGGAAACACTTTCCTAGTGCTTACTTTGTCCTTGGCACTATTTGAAGTACTTTATACCTATGAATTCACTTAATGCTCACAACTCTATGAGGTTAGTTGTACTATGTATTATTACCTCCATTTTACAGATGAGGAAAGTGGGATCTGAGAGGCTCAGCAACTCATGCAGGGTCACATAGCCCATAACAGCCTGAGCAGAAATCTGAACCGAGACAATCTGGCTCCAGAGTCTGATTTTACCCACTTTATTTCGCTATCACTCATGAATGGACCAATATTTAGAGGAAATTTCTCTTGTTTTCCTCTATGATTAGAATAGATAAGGATGCCATATTTTATGGTAAAGTCCTGATAGAGAAGTGATAAATGAGACAGTTCTAAAGGAAAGCCTTGATAATTAAGAAAGGTCCCAGGCTCTGGGTGTTAGATCGGACAAAGACTGATGACCCTGTGCTCACTTAGGCAGCACATATACTAAAATTGGAACGATACAGCATGGTCCCTGCACAAGAATTATATGCAAATTCATGAAGCGTTCCATATTTTTGTTAAAATGTCTATACTTCCCAAAGCAATCTATAGGTTCAATGCAATCCCCATTAAAATACCAACATCATACTTTCAAGATTTGAAAAAAAAAATTCTTCGTTTTATATGGAACCAATAAAAACCCTATATAGCCAAGGCACTTCTTAGTAATAAAAACAAAGTCAGGGGCCTCAGTCTACCAGACTTTAGGCTGTACTACAGGACATAGTGATCAAAACAGCATGATATTGGCACAAAAATAGAGACATAGACATCTGGGACTGAACAGAAAAGCATAAAATGAAACTAACCTCTTATAGCCACCTAATCTTTGATAAAACAAACAAGGACATACACTGGGGAAAAGAATCTCTATTCAAGAGATGGTGCTGGGAGACCTGGATAACCACATGTAATAAGACTGAAACTGGACTCACATTTTCTCCACTCACTAAAATTGATTCAAGAGAGATAAAAGATCTAAATCTAAGGCATGAAACAATAAAAATCCTCAAAGAAAGTGTGGGGAAAACACTTGAAGTTATTGGACTGGGGAAAGACTTTATGAGGAAGACTTCAGTGACAATTGCAACAACAAATATACACAAATGGACTTAATTAAATTGAATAGCTTCTGTACAGCAAAGGAGACAACAACCAAAGCAAACAGACAACCATCAGAATGGGAAAAGATACTTGCATACTATGTATCAGACAAAAGCTTGATAACTAGGATCTGTAGAGAATGCAAATTAATCAACATAAAAAAAAGCCAACAATCCCTAAAATCAATGGGCAAGAGAGATGAATAGAACCTTTCTAAAGAAGATAGATGAACGACTAACAAACATATGAAAAAATGCCCATCATTCCTAATTATCAGAGAAATGCAAATCAAAACCACCCTGAGGTATCACCTAACCCCAGTGAGAATGGCCCACATCACAAAAATCTCAAAGCTTCAGATGCTGACGTGGATGTGGAGAGAAGGGAAAACTTTCACACTGCTGGTGGGACTGCAAACTAATACAACATTTTTGGAAGTATGGAGAATCCTCAAAGAACTCAAACTAGACCTCCCATTTGATCCTGCAGTCCCATTACTGGGCATCTACCCAGAAGAAAAAAAAAATCTTTTTATCATAAGGACATTTGCACTAGAGTGCAGCTCAATTTACAATAGCCAAAATGCGGAAACAGCCTAAATGCCCACCAACCCAGGAATGGATTAACAAGTTGTGGTATATGTACACCATAGAATGCTATTCAGCCATTTAAAAAGACTGGCAGGGCGCTCTAACCATTGAGCTATGAGAGGCTCAGCACCTGTAGCTGAATGGTTAGGGTGCCGGCCACATACACTGGGGCTGGAAGGTTCAAACCTGGCCTGGGCCTGCTAAACAATGACAACAACAAAAAAAAGGAGCTGGGCATTGTGGCAGACACCTGTAGTTCCAGCTACTTGGGAGGCTGAGGCAAGAGAATCACTTCAGCTGAAGAATTTGAGGTTGCTATGAGCTGTGACACCATTAACAATCTACCGAAGGTGCCATAGTGACACTCTTTCTATAAAAAAAAAAAAATATATATATATATATGTTACTGACATAGAGAAAGACACACAGACCAACAGAACAGAATTGAAAGTCTAGAAATAAATTTGAAATCTATGGTCAACTGATTCTTGACAGGAGTACTAAGACAGTTCAATAGGGAAAGAATAGTCTCTTCAACAAACAGTGGTGGAGCAAACAGGAAAAAGAATGAAGTTGTACCTCCAACACATACCATATACAAAAATCAACTCAAAATGGATCAATAATCTCAGTATGAGAGCTAAAACCACAAAGTTTGTACATTATCAAGTAAAAAGACAGGCTATAGAATGGGAGGGAACATTTAAAAGTATATATCTGATAAGAGTCCATTACCTAAAATACATATTCAGAGAGTGCCATAAAAAGATACATACATTTTAAGAAAGGAAAAAACTGGGTGGTGCCTGTGGCTCCAAGAAGTAGGGCACCAGCCCCATATGCCATAGGTGGCGGGTTCAAACCCAGCCCCCGCCAAAAACTGCAAAAAAAAAAAAAAAGGGAAAAAACTGTATTAAAATTGTAATATTCAACATATACCAACCCTTGTTATCTTGTGTATTTTATTTTTTACCTCTTGCAATTGCAGAAGTAAACTTGACTTGAATATTACAATTTTAATACCGTTGCTTCCTTTCTTAAAATGAATATATATTTTTGGCACCCTCTGTATAAAGAATTCTTAACAACACAACAAAAAAACCATAAACAATCAAATTAAAAATGGTCAAATAATTTAAAAAGACATTTCTCCAAAGATATACAAATGGCCAACAAACATAAAAGGATGCTTAACATCATTAGTCATTAGGAATACACAAATTAAAACCATAATGAGATACTCCTTCACACTCACTGCCATGGTTATAACAGAAAGGGAGGGGAGATACCAAGTTTTGGTGAAACTGGAACCCTGGAACATTTTTGGTCGAGATGTAAAATGGTTCAGTCACTTTGTAAAACAGTTTTGGGTTTACTTCCTAGAGAGAAGAGATATTGCACAACATTTACAAATACTAAATCCTATTATTCACTATGAAGTAGTTAATTTTATGTGATGCGAATTTCACTACAATTTAAAAAGAAGTGGGCGGTGCCTGTGTCTCAAAGGAGTGAGGCGCCGGCCCCATAGGCCAGAGGTAGTGGGTTCAAACCCAGCCCTGGCCAAAAACTGCTAAATAAATAAATAAATAAATATAAAAAGGAGGGAAGTGAGGAAGGGAAGGCTTTCATGAAGTCTGGGCGAGAAGGGATTTTTGAAGGGAGTTCCAAAGGAAAAAAGTTCAGCAGAGCGAGAACGAAACCTGAGAAAGGGCAGTGGCTCAGGAAGGGAGGCAAGAAAAGGCAGAGTTTTGTGAAGGGTGAAGTCAGGAGGGAAGCAGGGGCGCGGGGCGGGGACGAGGTGGCGGGAAGGTCTGTGGTTGGCAAAACTTGTTACCCCGCCCATCCCCCCCCCCCGCCCCCCGCGCCCTGCCTCAGCCGCGTCAACCCTATTCCCACTTGGAACCAGTCCTCACCTGGGCTCAGATAGTAGCACAGAAGCAGCAGGATCCAAACTGACAGCATAAGCAGCCCGATGCGCTTCTGGGTACATATCTTCCCCAGAGAGCGGCCGTTCTCAGCTCGGAGGCCACGCAGAGATGCTTGCCAGTGAGGCGGAGGTGTTGCCGCCATGATGTCCACACGTCCGAAGTTGCTGCTACCTGGATAGGACCCAATCGCCGGGTTTTCCATGTTCCCTGCCTCACAAGCTACCAGCCTTGGACGCGCCCCCCTCAGTGGTCGGGTCTTGGACCTCGGCCTTCCCCTCTCTAGCTTTGCCTCTGAAGGCATGGCTCTGGCGGTACGCCAAGATGAGCCGTCGCCTCAGAGCTCAACGGTCTACAACCCAGAAGTCCCTGCGGCAGCCTGTGACCCCTGGCTTGGGGATGCTCACGTTACAAGTGTCAACCCTCGCGAGGCTTGAGACTGGTTCCTGCCCAGTGATGCCTTCCCCTTGTTGGCACAGGCTCTACCCCCTTTTAGCACCTTCGACTGTAACTGCTGCATGCCGACCTCCGCCCCTATTTAGTAGCTGGTGTACCCCCACACCTACTCAAAGCCTGGCCCTTATAGTTCTTTGATAAATGCTTGTTGAACAAGCAAATGAAGCTTGAGACCTGCTCCAGTGGCATCACTGTGTAGCATAGATCAACAAAAGAGAATAACGAATTCAGCCATGGCTGCTAATTCCTCCTCAAGTTCATTCCTAGGACACACACTGTAGGGGCTACAGTCTCTACCGATAGTCACTACAACAGGTGTTAGTCAAATATGGCTATTTGATGTCTATTTTAATTACTTAAAACGAAATGAAGAAATCAATTCCTCAATCACAATAGCCATGTTAACAAGTGCTAGCTATACATGGCTCGTGGCTGCCATCCTGGACAGCGCCCATAAATAAGAAGCACTTCCATCTGATAGAAAGCTGCCTTGAGCAGTGCTGCGGTGAAGGGTGACTGTAGTGAATATGAAAGATGTTCAATAGATCATTACACTGCAATAGAAGCTTTTAAGTGAGACAAAATGGTATTTGTTCTCAGAGACCTCAAAATTGGGTTACGAATAATTGAAACAATAGGACAATATGAGAATAAATAATGCGTGAGGAATACCAAAGACTGACAAAACACTTACATTTTATTGCCCTAATTGCCACCTATGAACTGGATGGCCCTGCCCTAAGTAAGTGCCGTTCTTTTTTTTTTTTTCTTTAAGAAACATTTCCAATTTTTATTCATAAAATTATTAATCAAAATTGAAAAAGTAGATTTATAGAACTACAAGTAGATAACAAAACAGGAGGGAAATGGAATATTCCACAGACATTTTTTAAAAGTTCCAAACACACACTAGGCTAAAAACTCCAGTTAAACTATGGGTCCACAAAAGATTATTTTCATTCCCGCATTTTCTCAGTAAGTTCTTCCTTGTAGTTGTCTTTCTCTTTTGCAACTTGTTGAAACTTAGTTTTGTATTCAATAATTTTTTCTGATCACCTTGCTCAGGTCAATCAATGCCCGCGTGGACAGTTGTGCCATTAGCCTTCCCATGCTGCACCCGCTCAGTGTAGATGACCTATTTCTTTCTGTACACCTGGACTGCCTTGCAGGTTTGCTGACCTTTATAGTGTCCTCGAACCACCTGGACTTCATCGTCCTTGCGGATGGACATTGAGCGAACGTTGTCCTTCTGGGCAGCTCCTTGGACATCTGCGACTACATGATCCTCCTGCATACATGCCAGGGGGCATTAAAATGTCATTTGCAGCTTTTGCTGTGGTCTGAGGTCACGAAGGGATTGAACTTTATGGTGACTGGCACATCGCTCTGTGACACGTGAGCTAAGGGTCCCGTAGGGGTAGGAGGGCTTCAGAGTCCCTGAAAAGTCCAGCTCCCTTACCTCAGTGCCTTTCGTTTATGAAGCCTCAGTGTCCCACATGTAAATGAGAGAGCTGGACATTGTTTATAATTCCCCTTCTGCCTCTATAACCTGACCCGTAAGCAAAATCCCATGACCTCCCTTGGTTTGGGCAGTGTGGCTGTGATTCATCCATAGCTGCCTAAGACCCTACCACAGTCTAGTTCAGAAGGAATGTGAAAACTACTTCCCCCACAACTAAGTACCATTTCCATCCTTATTCTTACTGTATTATACTCACTTTTCAAAGGACTTCATACTAATTTTACTGTTTTTTCCAAAGTTAGTGAATGGGTATTCCTTGGGGGAGGGAAGGGCAAGTTTTCCTACTCCAGTAATTCTTGAGACTTAGCACACTCTTATCTGTCCCCCACCACCCACCTGTGCTTGGAAGCAATTCATAGGTTCTCACGGGGGTCCTCCCACCGCCCCTGCCGCAGCCAGGCAGCAGGGCTTCGCGAAGGTTCTGGGCACGGCGGGGCCCGCAGGCACTGGAGTGCATCCTGCCAGCCTCCAAGATGCCAAAAAGGAAGGTCAGCTCTGCCGAAAGGGAAGGAAGAGCCCAAGAGGAGATTGGCCGGTGGTCCGCTGAACCTGCTCCTGCAAAGGTGGAAAGGCAGCCCAAAAAGCAGCAGCAAAGGGCAAATCGTCAGACAACAAACTGCAACCAAGAGGGAAAGGGGAAGCGAAGGGACAGCACGGGGACGTGGCCAACCAGGAAACTAAAGAAGACTCACCTACGGGAAATGGGAAACTAAAACTGAGGAGGGGGCAGAAAGAGGCCAAGTCCGATTAATATCACTTGCCATGTCTTATCAGTGGTCCCTGTCTCCCTTCCTCTATAGTCCAGAGGCATATTTTATCAACTATTTTTGTAAATGCAAGTTTTTTAGTAGTTCTAGAAACATTTTTAAGAAGGATACAATCCTGCCTCATCCCATTTTTTAAATGTAAATGCTTTTTTTTTTAAGAGGTGAAATCATTCTCTGGTTGTTTATTTTTTGGTACAGGCAGAAAAAAGTGTAGGATGTTGAATTCTGGGAAACTGTCTTGGGTTTCAGCTTAACATTCCATAGACGGGGGGTTAGTGTTTATATCCTGTAATACAAAACATTAATGGCAAGGTGGTGTCCCAGTCCTGCATTTCATGTCTTGAACATCTTAAATTACTTCTGTTCCCATGTTGCTTTTTAGTAGGATTGTTTCCGAAAGCAATCCACTCCCCGTGATCACGGCTCCCCTGTGAGAGTGGTGCCCAGTCTGTGACATCTCAGGTTGTGGTGCTCCTGTTTTCCTAATGACTTTGTTACTGGGCTGTGAAAGACTGAAAACTGGAGTATGTGGCATATGTGGTAATCACTTGTGGATTGGTGGGACTTATGTAACAGCTTAGCAACATTGGAAGATACTGGTACTTGATATCCTCTTAAGGAAAATTTGCCTCCAAATTTTAATCTGGAAATTCACTGAAGTAACTGAAAAGAGTTACACTAAATGGCATTTTAGATTTGGGGCATATATGTTAGGAATTGTGTACAAATTGAAATGTCTGTACTGATGCTCAGCATGACCAATAAAATCTCCATTACAAAAGAAAAAGGGGGAGTCTGACCGGAAAAGAACATACTTTACTTTTCATTTATCTTTTCTTCATTTTTTTTTTTTTACCTCAACTTTCCCAAAACTAGTTTAACCAGAAGACCATTGTCCCATAAATCCCTTATTAACAGCTTCTGAAACTATTGCTTGCAACTGTGAGGAACTTTGAAATGTCTCAGATTTTACTCTACTTTGAAGCAAAAATGAGGCCAGCACCAGTTTTGTCAATGCTGGCAGAAAATGCCCAACTACTGCGTCACAGACAAAGGTCCAAAGCTCTCTTGAGATAGACAGAACCTTGATAGACCCATAGAGATTGCCTCCCAACAACGTCTTGTTCACATCATAGCACATGTGGGAAATGACCATCTGACCAGACACCACACAGCCACCCTGAGGGCTCAGAAGGTCAAGCTGCAGTACTTGGGAGGAGAACACAGCTCTTAAGTAGGTCACAGGTTGAGCTCTCTTAGCCTTAATTTCCCCTCTGCCAATTATGACATCTTCCAGCTCTAACATGCTAAGACTCCTACTTGACAGTAGCATTTGGGTTGCAAACAGGTGAGGCATGACAGTTCTACACTGCAATGCTCCTGAGCAGTCCACATTTTACTCAAGGACAAAATCCCTAAGATTACACCTGAGCGCTTCCGTTTCACACAACACTAACTCAAGACTGAGGCCATAAAATGCCATGGGAAGTGTCCGTTTTATAGATTATCAGATGTAAATTTAAAATCCTGAAACTGACTTTCCTCTTTTATCCTATACCCCGAAGGGAGCTAAATTTGACAGGAGCCAGCCCAGGCCTAATTAGGGATGAGAATCTGTTGCATAGGAATGAATGCAAGAATTACTTTATGAGATGGGACATGCCACTGTTCAGAATGTAAGTCCCATTCTTGTGGAAAACTGAGAATTGACACTTTTTTTTTTCATGTCACCACAGACAAACGTGAAAAGATGCTTGACCACAGGCAATCAGGGGACTACAAATTGAATCAAAATGAGCTATCATTTTATACTTATCAGATTGGCAAAAATATCAACAAATATTCACTAGAATGTACAGAAATAGGAATTCAGTCATTGTCGGTGGGGGTACAATCACTTTGCGGTTTGTTGGAGAACACATTGTAAAGTTCAACATTCACATATCCTGTGACCCAGAAATTCTATTAATACTTTTAGGTAGCTACCCTTTCACCTAGGAGATATCTGCAAAGAGGTTCATTGTTATAGTGAAAATGACATAAAGGACGTCTCAAAAGGGAAGTGGAAACAAATTATAGTTCATTCCCACAATGAATATAGCACTGAATGATCAGGATCAATCACCCACGCCACATAACAATTGTTCTTTTTTGCTGGTTTGCCTACTAGTGTGAGTTGGTAGTCCAGCTTCTAATTAAGTGGAACCATTGTTGCATTCCCTAAAAGAAATATTCCTCTCTCAAATAATAATTAGGTTCTAAAATAGCAAAAATAATAATTGTGGTAATGAGAAGCAAAACACAAAATTTTTTGCAAGTGGATCATCGGGTATCATTCTCACCATTACCCTTTGGTTCTCAGCCCCATGTATTTTGGTTACAGGAGAAACAGCACCATGTGTTGATTACTGGTTCTGATTTACAGTGTACAACACATCCTGCAAGATGGTACCCCAAACTCACAGGGTGTTTTCTCCTGGGTGCTGTCATAACTAGGTCTTCATGAGATGATATCAAGGCCAGGGGAAGTGGCTCATGCCTGTAATCCAAGCACTTTGGGAGGCCAAGGAAGGAGAATCACTTGAGGCCAGGCTTTTGAGATCAGCCTGAGCAACACAGCAAGACCCCATCTCTACACAAAATAAAAAATAAAAGAAATGGCCGGGCATGGTGGCAAGCACCTGTAGTCCCAGCTACTTAGGAGGATAAGGTAGGAAGATCACTTGATCCTAGGAGTTTGAGGCTATAGTGAGCTATGATAATGCCACTGCACTCCAGCCTGGATGACAGGAGTAGACCCCATCTCACACACACAACACACACGCAAAGTGGTGATTTCATCATTTTCATAGGCCACCTTCTTCTGGGTGAAGTGGCACGTGGTAAAAGTACTTACCAATAGGTCTCAGTCCTACTGCTGCATTTCTATCAGGGTAATATGATTTCCTTTGATGGAGGCAATGTTGTGTGAGATATGATAACAGTGTATAACATATTCAATAAATCTATAAATGATGGAACTAGCAGAGGTGTGGTAGGCAGGAAAACAAATCATTCAAAGTAAGAAATAAATAATTCTCCACTCTATAGTAGAAGGGGTCCAATGCAATCTACATATTTCAAGGTAGCTGGATGGTACCCATAAATATATGGTACAATTGAGGGCTCAGGATTGATGGCTACTGCTGACAAGTTGGACATTCAAGCAGTAGTAATAGTTTCAGTGAGGAGAAGTCCATATTATTGAATCTACACATAACTTTCATCTCTGCCTCCATGGCCACTTTGTGCATGAGCCCAGGCATTGGGGTGACTGAGGAAAGAGTCTCATCGAAATCCACTAAATGAGCATTAAGTTCACCTAAAGACTTAGCACCTCTTCAAAACAGAGAAACTTGTGGTGATTATTTGCACAAAAGACATATAATCTAGGTCAATTTGCATACCTGTTTTCCAAATTTTCTTGTTATCAGTCCTCCTCCAAACTTATTCCTTGCCTAGACCTTGTCCATTCAGCTGCAACATTAGCCTCTGCCATAAACCATGTAGATCCTTGTTACAGCCCTTCTCTCCTTCCTGGCAAATGGGGCAACTTCCAGTCACAGGGGATAACCAGATGTAGAGGTCGGAAGTTCTGCCTACCAGGAAGATTTCCCTTCCCCACTATCCTATGGATCACCCATGAGTGGACCTGTAATGCCATAGCAATATACTTACTCCTAAGAGAGAACTAATATCTCCTCCTCCACTAATCACTGTTGTCTCTGGATGAGCTGCAGCCATCTTTCTGCTAGCATTAGGATCAAGTTTACATGGAATATGGCAGACAAGAAGGACAGGAAGAACCTGGATGCCAAATAATACCACTGAGCCATCTCAAAACTTGACCCATTGGCTAGGTATGGTGTCTCACGCCTATAATCCTATCACTCTGGGAGGCTAAGTTGGGCGGATTGCTTGAGTTCAGGAGTTCAAGACCAGCCTGAGCTAGAGCAAGATCCCATCTCTAAAAATAGCTGGGTGTTGTGGCCAGTGCCTCTAGTCCCAGCTACTTGGGGAGAGGGACGGAGCTGAGGCAAGAGAATTGCTTGAACCCAGGAGTTTGAGGTTGCTATGAGCTGTGATGCTACGGCACTCTACCCAGAGCAACATAATGAAACTCTCTCTCTCAAAAAAGAAAAACTTGACCCATATTGGAATTTCCACTTGTGTGAGATAATACATTTCTCAATAGTTTTAACCACTTTGAATTAAGAGTTTCCATTTCTGTAAGCCCAGTGTTTCCTAACATATACAGGTGTCTAACATATCCCAACTAACAGGATATTACAATGTGCAGTATATGATTACATAGCCCAAATTCAATGCTCTCAATAGAAAATACCCCAGTTGTTTTATTTTTATTTTTTAAATTTTCTTATGGTCACTTATATCTGTTATTTATAATTCTATCAGTTCTTCATTAAATAATTTTTATTTCAAAATATTAAGGAGGTGCAAGTGTTTTTGTTATGTGGACAAATTGTACAATGGTGAAGTGAGGAGTTTTAGTGGGCCCATCACCAGCGTAGTTATACCTAATGCATAAGTTTTTATACCTCACTTCTCTCCCACCTTCCCCCTTCTTAGTTTCCAATGTTCTTCACACCACTTCATGATCTTGTGTAACAATTGTTTAGCTCAAGCTTATTAATGAGAAAATAGGTGTTTGTTTTTCTCTTCCTGAGGTACGTTGCTTAGGATAATGGTCTCCAGTTCCATCTATGTTGCTGCAAATGGCATTATTGCATTCCTCTTTATGTCTGGGTAATACCCCATGGTGAGTATGTGTGTGCTTGTAGGGGGAGGGCTTGATGGACATGCAGGTTGATTCCATATCTTTGCAGTTGTGAATTGTGCTATGATAAACTTTTGGGTGCAAATGTATTTTTGATATAATGACTTATTTTTCTTTGCTTAGATACTCAGTAGTAGGATTGCAGGATGGAATGGTAGGTCTACTTTTATTTCTTTGAGGAATCCCCAGAGAGGTTTCCCACAGATGTTATATTAATTTACAGTCCCATCAACAGTGTACAAGAATTCCCTTTTCAATACATCCATTCCAGTATCTGCTGGGTTTTGACTTTTAAATGCGGATCATTCTGATAGGGGTAAGGTGATATCTCATACTGGTTTTAATTTGCATTTCTCTGATGATGTTGAACATTTTTTCATATCTTTGTTGGCGATTTGTCTACTTTTGAAAAAACTCTGTACATTTATTTTGTCCACTTTTTGATAGGGTTATTTTTTTTCTCTTGCTGATCTGTTTTAATTATTTGTAGATTATGGATATTATTCATTTGTTGGATGTATAGTTTGCAAATATTTTCTCCCATTCTATAAGTTGTCTATTCACTCTGTTGATTATTTCCTTTGCTGTGCAGAAACTTTCCAGTTTAATGAAATCTTATTTATTTTTGTTGTCACAGTACTTGCCTTCTAGGTCTTAGTAATACATTTTCTGCCAATGTTCAGAAGAGTTTTTCCTATGTTCTCTTCTAGAATTGCTATGGTTTCAGGTCTTCAATTTAATCCATCTTGAGTTGATCTTTGTATATGATGAGAGAAAAGGATCCAGCTTCATTCTTCTGCATGTGGCTACCCAATTTTCCCAGCACCATTTATGAATAGGGCTTCCTTTCCCTGGTGTATGATTTTGTCTGCTTTGTTGAATATCAGTTAATCTTAGCTATGTGGTCTTATGTCTGGGTTCTATATTGTGTTCTATTGGTTTATGTCTCTACCTTTATATCAGTACCATATTGTTTTGGTTACAATAGCCTTGTAGTATAATTTGAAGTCAGGTAATATGGATTTATTCATTTTTGCTTATTCTTACTTTGGCTATTAGGACTCTTTTTGGTTCCATGTAAAGTTTAGAGTTATTTTTTTTTCTATATCTGTGAAATATGACATTGGTGTTTTAATGAGAATTGCATTCAATCTGTAAATCACTTTAGGCAGTATGGACATTTTAACAATGTTGATTCTTCCAATCCCTGAGCATGGAATGTTTTTCCATTTGTTTATGTCATCCCTGATTTCTTTCATCAATATTTTGTAGTTATCTATGTAGAAATCTTTCACCTCCTTGGCTAAATATATTCCTAAGTTATAAATATAGGAACATCTTGTAGGTATAGCTATATTGAGAAAGAGATCCATGTTCAGTATTTGTTGAATGAAGGAATGAACAAGGGAATAAATAAATGTTTTCAGCAGCTATTTATATAAGCACAAATCTCTATTCCCTGATATCTGTATCAGTCAAAGTTTAGTTTCAGATAAACAGAATAGTTAGTTAGAATACATTACTAGTTAGTTTAAGCAAAAAGGTATTTAAATATAGGGAATTAAGTGATTATAAAATCGTAAGAAGGGCCAGGAAAGAAAGCTCAGCTGGGCTTTCAGGAATGATTTCTAGAAAAATCCTGTAAAACTGACTCCCCAAGGGAACCTGTGGCATCCTTTGGCCAGGGCAATGATAGAAGTGCATCTTGGGAATAGGCAATGAGAGGGTGCCCTGTCTCTAGAAAAGTAAAAATAATGATAAAGTAAATAAAGAAAAATAAAAATGTGTCAACAATTCTAAACAAGGTCAGTGTGAACACACTCTTCTCAGAAAAAAAGTATCAGAGTAGGTTCTAAACAAATTGCTGTGACTAGCATTGAATCGCAATAATATATATGTATACTTCAAACCAGCACATTTGAACTATGTATCCTTTCATCAACATTTTATTCTACATGGAAGTTAAAGAACTTCCAGTTATACAGGAGATTCCAGCACTTGTGGACCCATCTACAAGTTTTCACTTTGAGAAAAAGTTCGTCAAATGTAAATCATTCAAGCTTTCTTCAGGTACAGTTCATGGCCCTGACATTTGTGGCTCTACATATTCTTGTATTTAAACAATGATAGGGCAGTGATTATATGGACAAAGACACAGAACTTGAGTTTCTTGAGTTCTGTTATTCTACAATACCATAAAATGGAGTATTTACTTGTGTTTCAAAATTACAATAATGAACCAGAGTGTCAACTTTGAGATATAAGATGGCTGTTTTATAAGGGTAAATGTTAGCTTCGTATATGAACTAATACGTTTTACAAAGTCACAGCTCAGAATTATCTTCTGACCAAAAGTTAAGCATCCCATCTTGGATAGCTTAAAGAGCTTATATAAAACTGCTCACATCCTAAATGAATGATTGTTCACCACAAGACTGCACTTTCTCCACTATTCTCTAACTTAGATCTGTAACATTGCTACTTATCCAATTGTTTGAGAAATCTGAGTCTTCCTTGATTCCTCTATATTTCCTACTCCCCATTCATTCAACCAGCAAAGCTTCTATATTCTATCCCCAAAACTATCTGAGATGGTTAGTTTCATGTGTCAACTTGACTAGGCTATCATGTCCAGTCATTCAATCAAACACTTCTCTAGGTGTTGCTTGAAGGTACTTTATAAATGGGATTAACATCTACGATCTGTTGACTTAGTTAAGAATGTTGTTCTTGATAATATGGGTTGGCTTTATCCAATTAGTTGGAAAAACTTAGAGCAAAACCAAGGTTTCCCTGAAGGAGAAATTCTGCCTCAAGACTGCAGTATCAACTCTTGCCTGAAGTTCCAGCTTGCCAGTTTTCCCTATGAATTTTGAACTTCTCAGCAATAGCTTCTAAAACTGCATAAGCCAATTCCTTAAAAGAAAAATAAATATCATATATATGTGATATTTATGATATATATGTGAAATATGTGTGTGTGTGTGTGTGTATGAGTTTGTTCCTCTGGGGAACCCTGGCTGATACACTATATCTCTAAGCCATCCAGGGCTCTGTCTTCTTCACTATCTCTGGACTCCTAAAATAGTCTCTTAACTCATCTCTTACCTGTGGTCTTGCCCACTCCAATCCATTCACCAAACTGTGACTATGTGTACTTGTAAACATATAAACTTGATCATGTCATTCTCTTGAGTAATCCCTTGCAATGGCCGGTGATTGCCCTGACAACTCAAATTATTTTCCCTGGTTTGTGAAGAGTGCACCTGCCCTGAACTTTGCTTACCACTCCAAATTTAGCTCTTGCTGCCCTCTCCCTTATTCATATGTTCTGGTCATGCCAAGCTTACACAGACTCCTTACGCTGTCTCCTGCCTTTGCACATGCTATCCTCTCCTTTTCCTTTAACTAGCTTCTCCTCCTCCTTTAGGCTTAAACTTAAATAGAACTCCTGACCAGGCTGAATCCCCCTCTCACACATTCACATAGGATTTGATTACAGTATGGTTAATCCTGTAGTGCTTGAATATGAAAAAAAATTCTCAGTTAATTTAGAAAAAGAGGGGAAGGTATGACCAATTCTCACGGCCTCTTCCACTCATAGTTTGGGAGCTTTTCCAAATCAGGATGTCTTGAAGTAGCCATACATGTGCCTGTTGACTTTCCTTTGTTTATACTGAGTTGGTATTCCTCTGTCGAACAAACATGCTTCCAAACCTTGCATCCAATTTTATCACTCCGTTGACAACATGGGAGAGGCAAAGAATGCCCATTTTCTGCTCTCTGGAGATTGGCATGGATCACCAATGTGTCTAGAAAAGTTATTAGTTCTTCAGGGTTAATGAGAGTGGGTAAAGATTTTGAAATACCAAAATCTCAGTGCCTGAAAGCAGGAAGGGTGTATTACTTGTTCATGCTACATGCCCAACACAGGTTGGCAGGGACACCCTGTTCATCATTGTTCCTGAGACTTGGGCTGGCAGAGATACCACTGGTTTATGATGCTGCCATCCTAACTTGAGCTTCCAAATCAATATATCAAGGAAAGTGTGTGTAAAGAATCAAGCCATGCTGGCTCTCCAATGCTTCCACTCAGAAAGAACACACACCCTTTCTGCTTCCACTTCATTAGACAAAGAAAGGTATAGGGTTATGTTCACTCAAGGGAGGTATGTGCCAAGTGTGGTGCCTCACACCTATAATCATAGCATTTTGACAGCTGGGGTGGGAGGATCACTTGAGGCTGGGAGTTCAAGGCCAGCCTGGGAACATAGTGAGATCCCCATCTCCACAAATAAACAAAAAAAAAAATAGAAAAATTAGCTGAGTGTAGTGGCATGCACCTGTAATCCCAGATACTCTGGAGGTTGAGGAAGAATTCCTTGAGGCCAGGAGTTTGAGGTTGCAGTGAGCTATCAGGATGCCACTACACTCTAGCATGAGCAACAGAGTAAGGCCCCATTTCAAGAAAGAAAAAAGTGGGGAGGGGGAAGGCATATTCCTGGAAGGAAAGAAGAACCAGGAAATTTGGGGGGCCCAAGAAAGGTCCAACACCAGCATTAGTACTAATAGCTTTCCTTTAGTGAGTACAAGCCATGTGCCTGGCACTGTGTTAAACACTTTATATTAATCTTCCTAGAAGCCCTGAGGTAAATATTAATATATTTCTTTGGGAGGAGAAACACTATCAGAGGGGTTGCATGATTCACATAAGGGTACAGATGTATTTAAGCTGGGATCTGAACCTGTGTCAACTGACTGGAAGTCAACGTACCTGCGCATACACACTGGGTGGGTGAGTATGGCCCTCCTGCCAAGCGCTCCTGCATTGCCTATGCCACACTATACTACTCAATGCCCTTCTAGGACTCTACGCTTCTGCACAGAGTGTTGCATGATGCCCTTGGCCTGCAAGAAGTGGGAAAAGTATATTTTTCGTAAGCTCCTGTTCACGTTTCATGATCTAAGTCAAACCATAATCCTTACCTGAAACTCCTCCTGACATCCCTCTACAGAATTCATTGTTCCAGTTTTGGCTGAACATGGCTCAAATCCCTAGCCGGGTACTCATCACATAGTTTTCTTATTAACCGTTAACCTTGTTATTGCTTCCACTACAGTACACTACACTATAGGTGCTTGAAGAAGGTGGTTGTGTCCTGTTTCTCTCTATCTCACACTTCATAGGACAGAGGCAGAACAGCTTAAATACAGCCAGTCTTGATGACACATATGTGCCAGGCACAGGACTAGTGCTTCACATAATGCTCATTAATTTTACCTTATACTACCTCTATGGGGTGGGGACTATTTTTAGCATCATCCATTTTACCAATGAGGAAATTCAATTTACAGAGTGATTAAGTAACCTGCCTCAAATAGGTAGTAAATAAGTACTGGGGTTCAAACTCAGGTAGACTCATTCCAGACCCAAAGCATGCACAGCTGCTCTGCTACTGTTTACATCTTCTTCTAGCTCATATCGCATCCTTTGCCCTCTAAATACTTTAGTATGTATTTCCTAAAATGAGAACATTCTCTTAGATAACCACAGTACAATTATCAAAAATAGGAAATTAGGCTCGGCGCCTATAGGTCGAGCGGCTAAGGTGCCAGCCACATACACCAGAGCTGCCGGTTTCAAATCCAGCCCAGGTCTGCCAAACAACAATGACAGCTACAACCAAAAAATGGCTGGGCATTGTGGCAGGCACCTGTAGTCCCAGCTACTTGGGAGGCTGAGGCAAGAGAATCGGTTAAGCCCAGGAGTTGGAGGTTACTGTGAGCTGTGATGCCATAGCTCTCTACCAGGGCAAAAGCTTGAGACTCTGTCTCAAAAAAAAAGAAAATAGTGAATAAGATTTGTCCAATTATATTATCTACAGACCTTATTCATACCTATCCAATTGCTCCAATAATATCATTTTAACGAAAGACAGCAACAATTTCTAGTTCAAGATCAAACCCAGGATCACATGTTGCATTTAAGTATCTTGTCATTTTAGTATCTTTTGATCTAAAATAGTTCATCAGTATTTCTTTGTATCTGATGATCTCAATGATGGTGAAGAATGAAAAGAATTTATTTTATATAATTTTCATCAATTTGGGCTTGTCTGATACTTCCACATCATTAGATAAAGCTTATTCATTTTTAGCAGAAACCCTACAAAAGTGAAGTTGTGACCTTCTCAGTGCGTCATATGAGGAGGCACATGGTATCTATTTGTCCCTGTAAATATCTTTTGTTGTATGTAGTTTTTGTTTCCCAGTGTCCCTTTCTTCTGTATCCTCAGCATCAAACACACTGCCTGACTCATGATATATGTTCAATAAATATCAGTTTAATGAATACATTTTCATTCCTCCAAAATAAAATAATTACTCAAGTCAAAAATTTATAAATCATAACCCTAGTTTCTCCTTACTTTTTCCCCCCTCACATAATTTTCACCAAGCCCCACTGACCCTGCCTCCTAAATATTATAGGAATCCTAAAATTCCTCTCTATTTTCAATACTCTTGTACTGCCTTATAATTCCAATGACCTGAAATTCTAATTTTGTCATTTAATCTATCTTTGGAAGGTGAGTGAAAGAAATCACCAGTGTGTCATGTAGAATGAGCATGCAAATGGGTTTAACTAGGGTAACATACAAGCCAAAGTATTAGTAAGATGAATCACGTGGTCTCCCATTCTGTTATGAGATGTGCCTGGCCATTAGCACTAGAAATTGATTGAATTTTCAATGGGGTTTCTGCAGTTTGTGACTATGCCAAAGGAAATCTTTGTAAAATGAGGAAGGTCCTAAATAATAGTACAAAATCTATCATGAAAACCTGTAAAGTTCCCTGCGCCTCTATTGTGAATCCTAGGCCAAGCCATGAGAAAAAAGTCCCAAGGCTGAGACTAGAGTAGTCTGGAGCCATGTAGAGTTGTTGATGTATTGTTCCACTTGTGGTGAAGTATTTACCGAGAATCAGGTTGGCCACAGTGCACACTGTCTAGTCAGCAAACAGTTAAGTCACGCAGATATTTAACACAATCTGAGATAGGGAGTTGCTATGGTTTGGATATGGTTTGTTTGTTTCAGCCAAGTCTCATGTTGAAATGTGATCCCCAGTTTTGGAGGTGGGGCCTGGTGGGAGGTGTTTGAATTATGGATGCAGATCTCTCACGAATGGCTTGGTGCCATTCTTCCTGGAGTGAGTGAGTTCTCACTTGTATTTCTTGCAAGAACTGGTTGTTGAAAAGAGCCTGTGATGCCATGGCATTCTACCCAGGGGGATAGCTTGAGGCTCTGTCTCAAAAAAAAAGAAAAGAGCCTGGCACCTCCTCATATCTCTCTTGCTGGCTTGCCATGTGGTCTCCATATGCTGGCTCCCCTTTGCCTTCCACCATGAGTGATTGCAGTCTAAAACCCTCACCCAAATTCTGGTGCCATGTTTCTCATACAGCCTGCAGAACCATGAGCCAAATAAACTTCTCTTTTTATTATAAATTACTCAGCCTCACATATTCCTTTACACTGCAGTGGTTCTCAACCTTCCTAATGCTGCAACCCTTTAATATAGTTCCTCATGTTGTGGTGACCCCCAACCATAAAATTATTGTCATGCTACTTCATAACTGTAATTTTGCTACTGTTATGAATTGTAATGTAAATATCTGATATGCAAGATGGTCTTAGGCGACCCCTGTGAAAGGGTCATTTGACCCCCAAAGGGGTCGCAACCCACAAGTTGAGAACTGCTGCTTTACAGCAACACAGACCAAGATGAGAGTCACTAATATCTTTGGTAGTGAGACCCCCAGCTATCTTCTTCATAATCCCTCTAGGTGAGCCTTAGAAATACCTCTTGATGGGAAAAAAACCCAAGTAAAGTTATATATTATGTCTCTAATGCCCCCAGGGAGGCCATAAGTGGTGTCAGAAGCTGGGGATATAGATATAGCCTGTGTCCATTAGTTCTTTGATTTTTGAAGAGTTGTATGGCTACCCTCTGAAAGTGAGTAACCCTGTGAAGGAGGAAGCAGAGGAGGCAAGGAAAGCTGTCTTAACCCCATAGAAAAACTTGTCCTGTCTAGGTGTGGTGGCTCACGCTTGTAATTCTAGGGATAACAATCACTTTACCAAAGGCAACCCTTTTAGATCAAGCACAATGCATACAGTACAAAGGTGACTTATTATATGAGCGTAAGAACCACAGCAGTGTCCTCAACTTGAAAAACGTGTATATGGCAATCCCAGTGTCAGAGTTATCTGCCTAATTGGAAAAGACACTAGATGCCATCTCAAAGGTGTAAAAAAGAAGAAAGAAACTCCAAATTTGTATTCATCCACGTTTCTTTGATCCATGCAATAAAAACATTCCAGCTACTCATCATGGTCAGTGTGGGTTTGAAAGAGGGGGAAATTTATTGTTATATAGTGTGGTGACCATGGAAGTGTGACACTCCAATCTCCTGTTGTGGAGAGCATAACTGACAGCATCGACTGCTACTCTTCTTGATCTACCACCAGCTTTGCACCAAGGTCATACTTCCTGCAGGCTACTTCTAGCCAATGTTTGAGCACACTAGGGTTACTAGGGCAGAACCATTCTTGCAAGTAGATCTCCTTTAACAGATGACTTTGGGGCTGGGCACAGTGTAATCCCAGCACTCTGGGAGGCCAAGGCAGGTGGATTGCTTCAGCTCAGGAGTTCAAGACCAGAGACTGAGAACAAGACTGAGACCCCATCTCTAAACATAGCCAGGCATTGTGACAGCTACTTGGGAGGCTGAGGTAAGAGGATCACTTGAGCCCAAGAGTTTGAGGTTGCTGTGAGCTATGACACTCCAGGGCACTCAGATAGGGGTGACAAAGTGACACTCTAAGACAAACAACCCCCCCCCCCAAACAAAAAACAAACAGATGACTTTGGCTCTAGAATTTCTCATCAGCCTGGTTAAAACTTACTTAGAACTACACTATAGTGGAGCTCTTCCTACCCAATCCTTCCTTCTTTTTTGTTCATTGATGTCAGATCTGTATCATAATTTGAATTCTCTCTTGACCTTCCCTGGCTCCCCTCCTTTATCCTACATAGGTGTTTCTCCTCACAAATCTCTAGCACATCTAATCCTCCCTTGGCATCTGCTTCTCACAGGGCCTAAACTAACACTGGGGTATGGCACTATACACAGCTCAGAAAGGTTATGCTAGTCAGCCAAGTGCTTGTTCCTTGAGCTGGTTATTCTAGCACTTAATTGTGCCTGCTGAGTGAGAGTGGAAAGGAGGATGGGAGTGCCAGTGAATGCCATGCCAACAGACTCATTGGCCCATTGCTGTTTGATAGTGGCCATAAATGAATTCAGTTGTCGTATTATATCATGTAAGGAAATCTCAACATATGGCAAAGGTAGTTAGAGCTGTAAATTTATGTGTGCTATCTGATTGGGGGAGATGGAAAGCAACCCCTATCTAGAGACTCTGTCTAAAGCAGTCAGGACACACTGTGTGGCTTTTTTCGTAGGAGCAGGGAGCCTATAAATAGATCTACCAGTACGAGCAAGTCCTGATTTCTGTGCTAGGCCAAGTTCACCCTGAATTACCTACTTGTGAAGTTGCCAAAGAGTACAGACTCTGAGTGTATTAGTAACTTCTTTGCATGACAAATGCAAATAGTTTAATAGTATGGTGGGTCTGAACATAGATCCAGTATGTCAAGGTGGATGGAACGGCCTAAAGCCTCAAATGACTCTCTTATTCCAGATGCTTTGCTTTTGTCAGAATGTGGTCTTTTCTAGGAGACAAACAACATATGTGACTTATAATAATTGAGCCTACCTATGAGCTGTATGTGTTTCCACAGGGAGCACCAAATGCATATGACTTTAATAGGTCTCATCTTAAGTGGCTGAACAGACTGACCAGAGTGAGGCCATTAGCAACAGCCCATGAGTCTATATAAAGGTATATTTCATTCACTGAGGAACAGAATGCTTTATTGCCAAAAGTACCACTTGAACTTCCATCCAATATGCAAAGGAGCCAATGCCATGAGTTGTCAACACTTACCATCATTATAACAGATGGATTGGCATTCTATTATTTTTTTGCTTTTAGACAGTGTCTCACTTTGTTATCCTTGGTAGAGTGTCATGGCATCACAGCTCACAGCAACCTCAAACTCTTGGGCTCAAGCGATTCTCTTGTCTTAGCCTCTCAAGTAGCTGGGACTATAGGCACCTGCCACAATGCCAAGCTATCTTTAGAGATGAGGTCTCACTCTGGCTCAGGCTGGTCTTGAACCTGTGAGCTCAGACAATCCACCTGCCTCAGCCTCCCAGAGTGCTAGGATTACAGGCATGAGCCATCACATCCAGGCTGGCTTAGTGTTCTATTGAATTTGTTAACCAAGGAGGAATGTTGTCCCACTGAAATAGGCTTCCTTTTATGGTACCAAATCTTGAAATGAGGTCCCATTGACCCAGTTGCAAACCAGGCAGTGAAGCCATCTCAGTAACAAATGGATAGGCAACCACCTATCTTTGTAGTTGGCTTGTCTCACAATCAGATGCACCATTTCCATTTCATGTTTCTTCAGCACTATCGGCTCTTAGTTCCATATCATCCTCCTATATACTCTGCTGTATGATGCAGGGGCTGGGATTGTACATCACATTCGTCCATCTGCTGCTACCTATTAGGTTATGCCAATAAGAGGCTCTAGAAGGAGACTGGAAGACAATGGTTCTTCATTCTGGTAGGAACAGTTTGCTTCAGTAGCAGAGGCTAAAATCAGTGTCCAGAGTATGCACCTTCCTGAAGCCAGCAGCTATAGAACTGAGCCTTGAGAAAAATGCACTTCAGTTTCCTGCCAGTGCAGCCTACCCGAAAAGGACCCTTCCCTCTTTGCTCACAAGTCCAGAGTGCAATTTCGAGAGTTTGAAGACATGGAGTTTTCTCATCCTTGGGCTGAATTAGAGATAATGCAGCCCCACCCAGCTGAGGATGGACAGTAGAACCTGCAATCTTCTACACACACCAAGGACAATTCCCACTGCTCTGGTAGAGCTTCTGTGACAAGTTGTGAGCACCCCACCTTTCATCTTATATATGTTGCACTCCCACTCTCATCTTATATATGCTGTTTTTCCTGGAAGGGGTCCCATCCTCTCTGGTCACAGGCCTAAAGTGTCAGTTTGGGAGTCTAAATCTGGTCAGCACCCTACACTCAGGCTGAGCTCAGCCCCACCCACCTAATTTGGGATACAGGAGCCTAAGCTCTCCTACCTACTCCTAGGACAATTTCCACTGCTCTGATACAAGCTTCAGTGAGACTTGGCATGGAGGAGACTGGACTCCACCATGTATCTGGCCCATGCTGCTTGCCTGGAATAGGCCACATCTTCTTGGGTCAGAGGCCCAGGACACAATTTAGGGAATTTAAAGCTGGGCATCCCATGAAGAAATGTGGAGAATAGGACCTCCCCTCCTCTAACTACCCACCACTATGGACACAGCTGCTTCCACTCCTAAGCATGAGTTCTGGGAGCATGTGAACTCTAGGAGAGTCAGTTCTAAGCTTCTGGAGAGTACATTCCTAATAATACTCTGCTCACTACATCTGACTTCTGCACAGGTGTGTCTCATTTCCCTTTCTTCATAGGTAGTGTTTTGGTAGCTGGTTCAACAGAGGAATCTCTGCCCTCGTATCTCTACCTTACTGTATCCACAACCACTGCCCCTCCCCAGCACCCATTCAGACTGCAGCACCCTTGGAGGACTGGTAGATACTAGGGAAATTGTAGGTCTCCTAGAGTATGGGCATTCAGGAAAGACCACTTTCAGTTGAGAGGAGAATACAGCATTCTATACGGCCCCTTAGGACAAAGGGGACCAGGACAACAGCTCCCCACCATTTGGGATCTAATCATCCTCCTCCCAGCCCACTGCTTCCAAGGCAGCTGTGGCTGTGGCTGTGGCTGTTTATTCTCAGGATGGATTCAGTTCAACAATTAAGGGGGATAATTAAGCAAAGCGGTTGCCTCACCTCAACAAAGCAATTGTCACACCCAGAATTTCACAAAGCTTGGGACTCATTGCTTTCTCTCTAAAAAGCCATGGCAAGTGCTTTTGTGTTCCCTAAGGAAAAAAGCTACCACCTGTCCTTAGGGAGGGCTGGGCTAGCAGTTCTCTCTCTGAGCTCCTGTCTCTCCTGTTACCCTCCCTGGAGTCAAGTCCTGGACATAGTCACATATCTCTGGCTGAAGCCTATCAGCCATAGCCCACAGCCAGTCTGGTATCCCTGCACACAGTGGGATGAGCTGGCTCTATGACCACAGCTTCAACTGGGTCAGGGTGTGGGCTGGGATTCTGGGCACTCTGGTGCCCCCAGAAGACAGAGACCACTGTTGCTGCAGAGAGAGAGAGGAGATGTGAGTGGCTTATGTGACCCACATCTGCCTGCCAATATTAATCTCATCATGAGGAGCCCACCCATTTTATCCCATGATCACAGTGAATCAGCTCTTATCCTACTTGAGCACTCTTTCAGACAGATCAATACATCTTTCACTATCATAGAGAGTGCATGATATCTGGGAGGCTTGGGGAAAAGTTATCCATCCCAGTCTTCATCTGGTTCCCCCAGCATACAAGCAGGCCATCCAAGAGCCTAGAAACTAGGGATTACCTAACCTAGTCCACCACTGTTGAAACCTGAACACTTCTCCAGAAATCTGAGGTCCAACCAACCGAAATTGCCAGCTACATCATAATGAGTACCTACATGCATGAGCATACCTCTCCCTCCTTACACTGAACATTAGAATTCCCAGTAGAATATATCAGGCAAACCATAAAGCTATCTGTTTTGAGCTAAGCAAAAAGGTTCCAGATGAGAAATAATAACTAGCATAAGAACTCTAGCAATACAAAAAAGCAGTCTCTTTCAACATCTCCTACAGATTACCCCAACTCTCCAGGAATTGATTCCAACCAAAAGAGAATTTAAGAAAGGTTAGATATAGAATTAAAAATATAGATTGCAAGCAAGCTCAATGAGATAAATGAGAAAGTTGAAAATTAACACACAAAAGAAAAATTAAAAAAAAAATTCAGGACATAAATGAAAAATTCACTAAATAAGTAATTCAAAGAAGTAACTTATGGAAATGAAAGAAGTATTTAAGGAAGTACAAAATACAGTGGAAAGCTTTAAGAACATATTAGCTCAAGCATAAAAAAATTCAGAACCCAAAGAAAAGACTTTTGAGTTTTTTGACTCCAGTGAGTCAAAAATGAAGAAAAAAGAATCAAGAAGAATGAACAAAGTCTTCAAAAATCATGAGACTAGATTAGATGACTGAACATAAGAATTGTAGATATTAAAAAAAAAGAATTGTAGATATTTCTGAGGGAGAAGAAAAGGCAAAAATTGAAGAAAATCCTACTTGAGGGAATAATGGAGGAAAACTTCCTTGGTATTTCTAGAGCTTTAGACATCCAGATACAAGAAAGGCATCAACTTCATTGTACACAGTACATCTCTAAGTCACATAGTCATCAGACTGGCCTAAATCAAGTAAAGGAGAAAATTCTACAAGCCTCAAGATGAAAGCATCAAGTAACTTACAAAGGGAAACCCATCAGACTAATAGCAGATTTCTTGGAGGAAACCTAAGAAGAAATTAGGCTTCTATCTTTAGTCTTCTTAAAGTAACTGTCAGCCAAGAATTTTGTGTCCTGGAATACTAAGATTCATAAGTGAAGGAGATATAAAGTATTTTCCAGACAAGAAAACACTATGAGACTTTGTTATGGCATGGGAGGAAGCTGCAACAAGGAGGACTGAGAATTCCCCAGGTAGGGACTTTCCCAACTGTCTGATCCAGAGACAAGGGAAAAAACGGTGCAAGAAATTCATATGCAGAGTTTCTGTGAAAAAATATGCTGAGATCCAGAGAGATGGACACTGTAGCAGCCTTTAGTGAGACATAGGTGCCATCCATATCCAAAATCTCAGGAGGTTTTTATTTAAGATTTTAGGATGTGGGTTTACAGAATGAAGAAGGAAAGAGTTAGTAGTCTTATATTAATCAGTCATGTGTGTGTGTGGTCTATTGATTATGAAAGAGGTCATCAGGGTGGAGGCACTAAATCATAGAACAATTCTCAAGGGCAGAACTAAGTAGGTAACAAAGTTGCCTTAGGGGATAGGAGAGGAACTGCTAAGGTCACAGCCTTCAGGCTACATTGTCTTGGCTCAAGGGAAATTTTTAATGCCCTTCTAACTCTGCTGATACTTGTCTCCACTGAGCTGCTAAATTTTATTCAGATGTCCCCAAATTAGTTTTCTACTTATTCTAGTGAACATTTTGAGCCCCCTCACCACTGTAGGTATGATGGGTAGCAGGGGAGCTGAGGCCTAAGTCATTTCCACCTGAGTCCTCTGTAGTGTCCATCTGCATTACATTTCTACCCATAGGAATTTGTCATCACTTGACTGGCCCTACAAGAAAGGGTCAAAAAAATTCCAAATGTTGAAAAGAAAAATTGATATTCACCAGTATAAAAAGTAACAGCTTTTATGAAAGATTAACACAGGGGAGAATAAAAAGCAAGTAGGCTTTATTTTTATTTATAAATATTAGTTCTCTATTTTTTGAGACTTTGGAAAAAAATAATAAGTTAATTGATGACTCTATACTGAACCTCACAGTTAATGGAAGAAAAAGTATCCAATGTACACAGCCCTTTTATGAAACTAATCTATAGCTCTCAAGCAAAAGATACAACTTAATTCTAGCCCAAAAATATGGGGAGGGGAGAAGGGCGGATGGGTGGTGGGAGGGTGACGGGTTT
>CAUYQV010097563.1:0-16475 GCA_963574575.1 Galagoides demidoff
TTTGGAAAACCATATGGAGAACACTCAGAGATCTAAATATAGATCTACCATTTGATCCTGTAATTCCTCTGTTAGGTATATATCGAGAAGACCATAAATCACGCTATAATACAGATATCTGTACCAGAATGTTCATTGCAGTCCAATTCACAATCGCTAGGTCATGGAAGAAGCCCAAGTGCCCATCGACCCATGAATGGATCAGTAAATTGTGGTATATGTACACCAAGATGCTAAATTTTTAAAGATTGTAGATTTGTGACTCCAGGAACAATCAATAGTATCTTGCCTGCGCTTTGGAACTCTTAAAATCTCTCCCGGGAGTGCGGCGTGTGGAGATGATGCCTTTTCTCCTCTGCCAGCCTCTCTGGTTTGTTCATCCGTCATAGGTGCGGTGAGTCCTTCATCCAAAGAACTGAGAATCAGTGGTGAACTGAACAGGCCACATTTCTGCCCTGGGGGAGCTTCTGCAGGATTAGTCCCAATTACACTTTTAAGTGAATTCCACTCCTGTGCCCTTGTGATTAGAGCAAAGGTTCGTTGGTATCTACAGTGGAAAATACTGGTGTGGTACCTGGACCACTTCAGACCCTTTTTACCATTTCTGTGCTCCCCACGTTCCCCCAGGGAAACCATTAATCAGTGATTGCTGGAGGTGGGTGTATGAAAGCCTATCCCCCATGTCTGAGGTTGCACCATCCTGAGATATAACTTGGACTTCAGAGCTCCCCCGAGGGAGCAGACCGATGCCACCGGCCAGACTTGCTGTTGCTCCCTTACTTAGCTTCCTCCACTCTCTTGGGTTCTCAGCCGCTCACTGGTCTTCCTGAGAGCACTTCCTTAATACATCACTTGCCTATAAATTCTTATCTCTGTTCTGTTTCTAAGAGCCAACTTAAGACTGCATCACTTAGAAATCCATCCTTGCCTATAGCAAATGCATTCATTTCACCAAACCAGCAGCATTCCCGAGTGCCCACCCGGTGACATTAGATTGTGCTGAGTGCGGACAATGCCAATATGAATATGACCTAGTCTCAGACGTGAAGACTTCCACTATGTTTAAAGAAATGCATTCACAGGAGTGGTGACCAGCAGCAGCTGGGGCTGGGGGAGCATATGGGATGAGGGATTAACTCTGCCTAGAGCATCAGAGGAAATCTTCATACTTGTAATAGGCCTAGCACAATGAAATGGATGCAGAACCCCTCCTTCCTCCACCCTCAACAGCATACGCCTTTTACTCTCTCCCAATGAAATACTTTAACATGCTGCTCTGTTGCCCTGCTTGCTCATTTAATTATCCCATCTCCCCTCCATCCTTCTGTCTATCCTGGATAAAACTCATCCTGGAGGACCAAATCCCTGCTTCTAAACTAGACTTAGACCAGGTGTGGTGGGGTGCCTTTGTAGTCCCAGCTACTCGGAGGTCGAGGCAGGAGGACTGCTTGAGCCCGGAAGCTTGTGGATGCAGCGAGCTATGATGACACCACTGCACTCCAGCCTCGGGTGACAGAGTGAGACCCTATCCCTGAAAATGCATATTCAAAAAAAATTTGTTGGTAATAAGCTAGTCTCAAAGCACCCTGACAAGTTCCCAGGAAAGATGTATTTCTTCCCAAAGGGGGAAAGTAAGTGGCCTTCCTGTGGGAAGAAGCATGTCGGACCTTAAAGGATGGACGGCGGGGGGGGTTTATGTAGACGCACAGGGAAAAGGAAGTTCCAGTAAGCAAAAGCCCAGGAAGTGGGAAAGAAAAGATGAGCAGGGGCAATGCTTGGGGTCCGCTGGCCATAGGGCTGTGCTGATGAACAGGGAGGAAAGGCGTGGAGCTGGAAGGTGCACCAGAAAGCACAGGGCCTGGCATGCCAGCTCCATCAGCGGGCAGGACAAGGAAGGGATGCAGGGATGGATGTAGGAGAGACGTTTTGGGAAAATAGGCCTCTAGGGTTAGAGGCTGTTTCCTTCTGAGAAGGGAAAGAGGCTCAACAACATCAAAGGGGGATTGAGGTGCCACCTCAGAGGCAGACCTGGGAGTGAGCAGGCATACCAGGTGGCTCGCTGTGTGGCCTCGGGGTGCTGCCTCTGTGCCACATGGTTCAGCTTTTCCTCAGAACAATGGAAATCACAAGACAAGTGAGCACCCCTAATCCAAAACCCCTAAATTCTCCAAACCCAAAAACTTGTTGACCTCCCAAGTGGAAAATTCCACACCTGACTTTGTATGACAGATAAATGGTCAAAACACAGTCAAAACTTTCTTTAAGGCACAAAATTATTTAAAATACTATATACAATTGCCTGCAGGCTAGGTGTACAAGGAGTATATGGAACAAATAAATTTCTTTGTTTTTTCTTTAGAGAGACAGAGTCTGACTTTGTCACCTTTGGTAGAGTGCTGTGGCATCACAGCTCCCAGCGACCTCCAGCTCTTGGGCTTAGGTGATTCTCTTGCCTCAGCCTCGCAAGTAGCTGGGACTACAGGTGCCCGCCACAACACCCAGCTATTTTTTGTTGCAGTTTGGCCAGGTTTGAACCCACCACCCTCAGTATATGGGGCCGGCGCCCTGCCCACTGAGCCACAGACACCACCCAAGAACCAATAAATTTCTTATTTACAGTTGGGTCCCATTCCCAAGATATCTCATTATGTATATGCAAATATTCCAAATCCCCCGCCAAAAAAATTCCATTTCTGGTCCCAAGCATTTTGGATAAGTTGGACTCTACCTGTAGTATACACTTTGATGATTAATTTTACAAGTCAACTTGCCAGAGCCACTGAGTGGCCAGATACCTGGTCAGACATTATTCTGGGTGTTTCTGTGAGGGTGTTTCTGGATGAGATTAACATTTAACTAGGTAGACTGAGCAAAGCAGATTGTTCTGTTTAACATGGGCGGACCTCATCTGCGTCTGTCAGCCTTCCCAGCTTTCAAGCCTGCCAGCCTATTCAGCAGATTTGCCAATCTCTACAATCACTTGAGTCCATGCCTTACAATAAATAAATAAATATATGTATATATATTTATGCAAATAAATATTTATATTCATATAAATACACACACATATCCTATTGGCTCTGTTTCTCTGGAGAAACGTGACTAATACATATGCCTCATGGTGATGTATAAATTAAGTAAAATTACACATGCAAAACGTTTAGTACATAATAAGTACATGTATTAATCCAAGGAAGATAGATATGGGTACATTTAGATTGTTGTTCACTGGGAAGGGTGGTCATCATTTGAAGACCCCTAATCAGGCATCCACACTCCAAGGCTATTCAATCTGTAATCATCAGAAGAATGGTAATCATAAAGCCTCATTCCTCTAAAAGAAAAACAGTGTGCCAGCTTGTGGAAGGCAAAGACATGATTGCTTCATGTTCTGGGGCCTGCTAGAGCGTTTCCCAAGAAGGCTGCCTAACCCTTCTCTGACGCACCCCCCAAGCATGGTTGCCAACAATCCACATGAAAATTGCAGGTAGGTTTTAGCCCTGTAAGGTCAGGAGTTAACCTACAGAAACTGATACATTGTTTTGACTTGGTGACCTGGTGGGGAAATCAAACCCCAAAGCTGTGTCGTGGTTTATCTGCACTGCAGCAAGTTAAAAGTCGTATATCTAACCTGGCGACCCCATGGAACAATTTCACAGACTACACAAATCCTTCTCCTTCAAATGCTCTGGAACCAGTGCTTTCGTCTCCCTGCTGGTTCCCTCATTAAAGAATTAAATCAAACCTTGACACCTGGTTACTATCTATTTGCAGGAGAATTATGTTGCTAACACTCCAGAGGGAGCCATGTTAAGAATTTCGAATGCTAGCGTCTAAGTCTGCACCGGGAGCGTCATGATTTCACATAGAGGTGTTGAAATAATGTGTTCATGGATGAAAAGACATTGCTCAAGACATGTGATTGGTACGGTGTTTCTCAACCCTTTTTTGACATTAGTGCCCCCCTTAAGGAAACTTTCTAGACTTTCTCCTCACCAATCATCCTTCTCCCTATGAAATTTAATACAACAGATATAATGTAATATCTGTTTATATGCTATGGCCCTTCAGAGGGCCACAAATCATTGCCACAGCTAATAGAGCTTCACATCCCATTCAAGATCCCATGTGCTCTCAGTGGGGTAATATTGCCCCCAAGGTCAGGGCTGGCTAAGCTCTACCCTACCACCCATTTGACTTTTCTTCTCTTAAGGTTGTTGTGGAGTGCAGAAGTGGGGGTGCAGAAGTGGGTGCCTCAATCCTTATGGAGGCATAAGGATTATTCTTTTTCATTGTATTACTCTAGCAGAGTATGAGCAGCCCTCCATATCTATGGGGAATTGGTTCTGGCACCCTTGCAGACACCAAATTCCAAGAATGTTCAAGTCCCTTATATAAAATGGCATTGTATCTGCATATAACCCACACACAATCCTCACATATACGGTAAATCATCTCTAGATTCCTTGTATTACCTAATACAATGTAAATCCTATGTAAATAGTGGATCTGCCATATTGCTTTTTATCTGCATTATGTTTTATTATGGCATTGGCATTTTTATTGGTTTTTTTAAATTTTTTTTTTTTTTAGAGACAGAGTCTCACTTTGTCACCCTCGGTAGAGTGCTATGGCATCACAGCTCACAGCAACCTCCAGCTCCTGGGCTTAAGTGATTCTCTTGCCTCAGCCTCTTGAGTAGCTGGGACTATAGGTGCCCACCACAACACCCAGCTATTTTTTTTGTTGCATTTTGGCCAGGGCTGGGTTTGAACCCGCCACCCTCGGTATATGGGGCCAGCACCCTACTCACTGAGCCACAGGTACCACCCAGTTTTTTAAAATATTTTTAATCTCAGGTTGGTGGAACTTATGATACAGAATCCACAGATGCAAAGAGCTGACTATGACTGGACTCTAATAACAGCCACACACACACCCTACCCCACCCTCATAGTCCACTCATTCTGATTTAGAATATTTTAATTTTTGGTGCTTTAAGTCAGAATGTTTTAAAACAAATAGAATTTCTGGCTCAGCGCCTGTGGCTCAAGTGGCTAAGGCGCCAGCCACATACACCTAAGGTAGCAGGTTCAAATCCAGCCCAGGCCCACCAAAACAACAATGACAACTGCAACCAAAAAATAGCCGGGTGTTGTGGTGGGTGCCTATGGTCCCAGCTACTCAGGAGGCTGAGGCAGGAGACTTGCTTGAGCCCAGGAGTTGGAGGTTGCTGTGAGCTGCGATGCCACGGCACTCTACCCAGGGGGACAGCTTGAGGCTCTGTCTCAAAAAAAAAAAAAAAATAGAGTTTCTTTTAAATAAAAAATATTGCTAACTACAAATTGTTCATTTCGATTTTTTTTTGAGGCAGAGTCTTAATTTAGCCCTGGATTGAGTGCAGGGGTGTCATCGCTCACAGCAACCTCAAACCCTTAGGTTTTAAGAGATCCCCTTGCTGTAGCCTCCTGACTCACTGGGACAATAGGTACCCACCACAATGCCTAGCTAGTTTTTCTATTTTTAGTAGAGATAGGTCTTGCTCTTGCTCAGGCTGGTCTCGAACTCCTGAGCTCAAGCAATCCACCTGCCTCGCAGGTGCTAGGATTACAAGTGCAAGACACCCCACCTGGCCAGTTCATTTCAATTTAATGCCTTGTGCCTTACAAATGTGAAGCATGGATAGTCAAGGACACCAGTCTGAGCCTCCAGGTGCCCAGCTTCCCTGCATATGCTCCCCTTTGACTCTCTCTGAACTCATCCATTTATCAGGAGCCCATTCCTAAGATAACCAACCCACTCCCACAACAATGGCATTAATCCATTCATAAGGGCAGAGGCCTCATGGCCTAACTACCTCTTAAAGGTGTTACCTCTGAGTACTGTTACAGTAGGATTAAGGTTCTAACATATACAGTTTGGAGGATCTGTTCAAATCACAGCACCCACAAATTTGATAACCTAAATAAAATGCACTAATTCCTTGAAAGACACAATTTGCCAAGAATCACACAAGAAAATATAGACTATCTGAATAAACCTTTATCTATTTATAAAAAATTGAATCAATAATTAATAACCTTCCAAAACAAAAAAACATCAGGCCCAGATGGGTTTACTAGTGAATTCTACTAAATATTTAAGAAAGTATGCCAATTCTCTATCATCTATTTTAGAAATTAGAAGGAAAAGGAATACTTCCTAACTCATTCACGAAGCCAACATAACTCAGTACCAAAACCAAAGATGTCACAAAGAAAATTTCAGAACAATATACCTCATGAACATAGGTGCAAAAATTCCAAACTGTACAATTTAACTGTAAGTAAAAAGAATTATATACAACAAACACGTGGGATCTATCCCAGGTGTACAAAATTGGTTCAAACTTTGGAAATCTACTAATGTAGCTGGGTACAATGACACATGACAGGTGCAGTGTGCTACTCAAGAGGCTCAGGCAAGAGGATTGTACAAGCCTGAGAGTCACAGCACTCTCCTCAAGGCAACAGAGCTTCTATCTCAAAAAAAAAAAAAAAAAAAAAAATCTACAAATGAAATCTATCATACCAATAGGCTAAAAGAGAAAAACTTTATAACCTTATCAATAGATGCAAAAAAAAGCATTTGATAAAATCCAATACGTATTCAGAATAAACAAAATTCTCAGTAAGAAAGGTGAACTGAGAAGGGAGGGGGGAATGGGTGGAGGGAGGGGGATTGGAGGGACCATTTTTGAGGTATACCTTACAGGGGTACAAGTGAAACTCTCTAAGAGTAGAATCAGAATGTTTTAAAACTATAACCGAGAAAATGACATGAAGGCTGTATTGATCAGTTTGATAGAAGTATTTTGGATTGCATGTGAAAACCCCACACTGTACCCCAGAAGTGTATTAATGTACATAGTTACCATTCAATAAAATTAAAAAAAAAACTGAATAAAATGGAAAATACATAACAAAATAAAAAAACAAATTTTATCACATTATGAAATAAAGAGATATAGTTTAAACAACATTTGAGAGAAAGGGAATATACAAATTAAAACTAGAGTATTTCTAAAAGATAATGAAAATGATAACAATTCATGTTAGAATCAATCTGATGCATTTAAAGCCATGATCAAAAGAAAATTTATAACCTTAAGTACTGAGATCAACAATAGAAAAAAATTAAAAATATAAATGAAAAGTCTAGTCAAGAAGCTGGAAATGAACACATAATTAAAACAACAAAGCACAAAGAAAGTATTTATAAAGATAAAACCACAAATGAATAAGTAGACTTTATAAATCAGTCAAAACACAAATTTTGGGAGAAAAAAACAGCATAAACAAGATAAAATAATTATGAAAATGTGAAAGGTAAAACAATGCATTGTAAAATTAGAGAAAAGAGTCATTGAAGTTTAGTAAATTGAAAATTATATATATATATATATCAAAAATTACTTTGCATCCCTGATTACAAATAAATTTGTACTTCTAAAAGAAATGGATAGATTTTTAAATTATCAAATTTAACTCCATTAAATGTACAACACTTAAAAAGACTAATTCTCATTAATAAAGCATAAACATTTATTGAAAGACAGTCACAATAGGACATGATGAAAGAAAGCACTGGTTATTTTACCAAGGTTTTGCCTGGAATAGCATTTCCAGAGGTGTCCAGTCTGCATTACGGAATTCAGGTTGACTTTATAAGGCCAATAAAAAAAGCCCTTTGGAAAACTGGCCAGATACCCATCAGTAACATTTCCCGATCTGTGGTAAATAAGAAAGGTCACTTGCTGATGGTTCTGGGAACTGACATGTGCTTAGGGACCTCAAGAGAAGAGGAATTTACCCAATGCATACAGGTATCTAATAGCACAGATGAAATCTGAACTTGTCAAAGGCTTTCAAGAAAGTCCAGCCTGAGATTCCTTATAAAAGGTTCCAGCAAAGCCAATTTTAAAGGAAAGAAGAGCCTAGATGGCTAATAATTATACTTACTGCACTTTATTCAAATGATCAGTATACTGAAGGTACAGTTTATTTTGGCAACTGAGTTGGTACTGCTATAATTTGTCTTTAGTAAAGAGAGAAATTGGAGAGAGAAAAATAATTCAAAGAGAAAAGAGGCTGTGGCCCACCTGTATTAAACCCCAGCCTTGTCTGTACTGTCAACTCATAAAATGAAACATAACTATTTTACTAAGATAATCTGTTACATGGGATTAAGAGACTGGCCAAAGAGTGTAGAATTATATATAGTAGTTATATTTACTCTGAAGCCTTAAGACTCAACAAAGGTTGCCTGTTGGCTACACTGGAAAAATTTGTGCAGTATTAAATATTATCTACTGTGTCTATATAGATATCTCAGGAAAAATTAAAACCTAAGATAAGAATTTCCCCAGGAAATGGTGTAACACTTGCATCCTAGTGCGCCTAATCCATATACTCTGCTGAGCCTGCTGCCTGCAGAAGCCAAATGGCCCACTTGCATGGACTTAAAAAATGCCTTTTTTGGTATAAGACTGGCTCTGGCAAGCCAGAGGCTGTTTCCTTTCCAGTGGGAGAGATCAGACACGGGAGCTGCAATTCAGTACACATGGACCAGGTTGCCACGGGAGTTCAAAACACCCACAATTTTTGGAGAAATGCTGGCTCATGACCTCCAGAAATTCCCAGCTAAGGAATTAGAATGTGTGCTGCTCTAATATGTTGATAACCTCCTTTCAGGGCACCCTACCCAGGAGGGCTAGGCTTGAGGCACGGACTATCTTTTATAACATCTACAGGTATATGTCTATAAAGTGTTCAAACAAAAGGCCCAGATTTGCCCAGCAGCAAGTACATTATCTAAGATTTACTATCCAGCAGGGGTAGAGGTATGTAGGCATGAAATGGAGGTAGGTCATTAATTGCCCCCCCAACCCCACAAGCTGAAAGCAGGTTCCAGAATTCTTAGGCAGGATTGGCTTTTGTCATCTTTGGATCCCCAACTAAGCCCTTGTATGAGGCAACTAAAAGAGAGGAAGGAGAGCCCTTAGAATGGGGAGGTGAACAGGAACATGCCTTCTCCCACCTAAGGATGAGGCTGATAAATGCACCTACATTTGGGGCTACCAGACTTGGCCAAGCCCTTCACTATGTATATCTCAGAGAGAGGAAAGATGTCTGTAGGTTTGTTAACCCAGATGGTTGGGTCCTGGAAAGGCCTGTAGATTACCTCTCTAAGCAGTTGGATCGAGGGGAAAAATGATGGCCACCCTGCTTATGGGCTCTCGCCTCTATAGCTCTCCTTGGGCAAGAAGCTGATAAGCTGACTCTAGGGTAGAATCTCAGAGTGAAAGTACCCCAATCTGTGGTCACTTTAATGGACAATAAAGGACATTTTTGGCTTTCTAATGTAAGAACACCCTGAACCAAGCCACACTCCTTCCAGTCAGTAGAAAAGAGTCTGAGCATGACTGTAAGGAGGTTATAGATAATGTGTATTCTAGCAGACCTGACCAGCCTGGACAGTTGTAAAGGTCTGGTTGAGTGACCAGCCTTGGACAGTTGTAAACTGGGACTTATATGTAGACTGAAGCAGTTACATGATGACACAAGGTGAGCAGCAGGCTGGGTATGCAGTGGTTACCTTAACAGGGACTATAGAGGCTAAGCCCCTACCCCAAGGAACATTGGCTCAGAAGGCTGTTAATTGCCTTGAGTCAAGCCTTAGAACTAAGTCAAGGGAAAAATGTGAATGCCTTTCTGACTCTCTAAGCACACAGGGCATTGTACAAGGAGAAGGGACTATTAAATTATGGAGAAAAGGATATTAAGTATCAGTAGGAGATACTTCAGCTGGTAGAGACAGTATGGAAAACCCAGAAGATGGCAGTGATGCACTGTTGTGGACATCAAGGAGATGCTTCCACCATCACTAAAGGGAACACTAGGGTTGGTACTGAGGCAAAAAGGGCTGCATCCAAACCATACCAGGTTTCACAAGTGGCTCCCCTCATCCCATGGGTTCTGGAGCTGTCATCTATCTACTCCTGGGAGAAGAAGGAATGGTTGGCAGTGGAGGGGAGCCAGGAAGCAGAAGGAGGATGGATAAAGATGCCAGATGGACAAGTAGTATTCCCCCAGATTTTAGGAGCCACCATGGGGACAGGAGTATTTGATGAAGTTGCTGGGCCAGTGCTTCTACATCTCCCACCTGGGAGCCCTGGCCCAAACTGTCACTCTACAATGTGTCAGCTGCAGCCAGTTCAACGTGTGCCAAAGACTGAGGGTACCGCCAGAAATCCAGTCGTATGGAGCAATGCCCTTCAAGGGCTTCCAGGTAGACCTTACTGAAGTGCCCAGGTTTAGAGGGAAAAGTACTTGCTGGTGGTGGTCTATCAGACTTGGAAAAGGTAAAAACCTTCCCCACCAGGATAAAAAGGACTCCTGAATTAGCAAAAGTATTGCCCAGAGAAATCACCCCACGGTTTAGGTTGCCAATTCTGGTTTAAATTTGACAATGGGCTAGGCTTCATAACAAAACTAGTGCAAATAATGAGCTAATGTTTTGAATAACTTATTGGCCTCAAAGCTTAGACAGAGTAAAGTGCCTGAACAGGACCATAAGAACAGAAATTGGTAAACTCTGCCAGGAAGCAAAGCTTAATTGGATACAGGCCTTGCTACTGGTGTTGTTCAAGGAGGCCTCTGTCAATCCTCTGCAATTTAGCAGGAACTCCTAAAAGAACTAGGAAAGACTTAACTGAATAGACAAAAAACCCTGGAAAGAGTAACAAGGAAAATCTCTGGTGGGGTAATTAACCATGTTCTGTTTAGTCTTTTGTGTCTGTACGTCTTTTCTCTCTGGAGGATCAAGGGAACCAAGTCTAGGTCTAGAATCAGAAATTGGTCCCCCTGAAACCAAGGTAGAAAGGACTTTTCACCATCATCCTGACCACACACACAGCAGTGAAGGTAGAAGGAATCCTTACCTGGAGCTGGCTGAACAGGACTTCACTGCCCTTTGGGAAGTAAAGGTAACTTTTAAGACAGTGAAGATGCCCTCCTCCAGCCACATACTGGGAGCTAGCTGGTCAATGCATGGCTGAAGCCTGAGGAAACTCCTCGAGGGACTTATCTTAATTGGACTTTGGACTTTGGGAAAAGGGGGCGGGGGGAATGTCACAGGGAAAAGTAAAAACTTGTATTTATATTAGCCCACCACCATGATACTATTAAGGCCTGAGTAGAGAACCCAAAAAGAGTGATATTCCCTAAAACCTCAGGGCTAAAAAGTAAATAATATTGGCACCTGCAGAAACAAACTGACATTGAGACCCCAAATTAAAATGTATTGGAATCTCAAGAGGGGGGAATGAGAGAGGATACCATGGAAGGTTGAGGTCTGGGAGAACAGGTCTTCTCAAGGAGACCACAAGGATACACCTGCAGGGCCCTCTCCATGGTGACTCAGCTCTTGGGAATTCGTAAACTTAACTTCCTGGAACTTGGAAATTTCCAAGTTCTGTGAAATCTTATAGTTTTGTATAGGCTGGTATAGCATCTCCCATTTGATTCAAACTGGCCAATGAGAAGGGTACCTATGGGATGGAACTTTGTGACTGTCAATAAAAAGGGAAAGACCAAGCCTGTTGGGGAGCATGGCCATTTGGAAATCTTCTATGCCGTAAGCTCCCAGCCAGTAAATAAAGCCCTTCTTCTTATTAAAAAAAAAAAAAAAGACAGATCACAAAAGAAAAAAATCAGGAGGCCCAGAGATTTCAAAAGAGAATGCAATTCTCAAAACCAGACAGACCCCTATGTCATAGAAACTGCTATAGAGGATTAAAGTTACCAATGTCCAGGTTGGAATTACTTTGATCCTACAAGGCTGATCAAATTTAAGAAGGGAATTCATAAAACACACCATATTAATAGTTCTCAGGGAAAAAAACAGATGATGACTTTCTTACAGTTAAATTAATAGGTAGTTATGAGTTTTAAAGCAGACTAACTGTCCCAAGAATTATCCATGAGGACCTATCTTGTAAAATACTTTGATTTTAGAACTGAGAACTAAAAATATCAGACCTAAAAGATTATCCTTTAGATTACCTAAAGATTATTAACACATTCCAGTAGAGAATATGACCTCCAAATAATGTACTGGGCAAGCTCCCATTCCCACTCTGTCTCCCAGCTCCCCTCCACATCCCCCAGGGTCAATTCTGAGAAAAACCTTCAGAATAAGGAAGCACAGAAAGTCCCCAAGATTACAAAAAAAAACCCTAGTCCCTGGTGAACAAACAATAGTGAGAAACCTACCTAAGCTGTGTTACCCAGACTGTAACCCTGTACCCAGCTAACCACAATGTTTCACTTCTGTACTAGCCTGCTCACTTAGCTACACAAAAAGAGGATAAAAGACAAACTGCCCTCCACTTCAGGGCGGCTGCCTCTCAGAGCAGCGGTCCCCTGCGCAGGTGCAATAAATCTCCAATTAATTGCATCTAAGTGGGAACTGAGTCTATCTTTTCAGATCACGATGGTTACCAAAACAAGAGTAATGAGTACTAGTTGAAATATTTTAATAGTAGAGGTGAGAAAAGATGAATTTCCCTGCACCAAAATTCAGTGGCATTCATATCCATTGTATGGTTTCTCTCCTTTTATAATATGAGAGGAGGTGGGGAATGCACCAGTGTGACAATAAAAGGGCATTTTCCTTGTGTTCTATTTAGTTTACCAATTCAAATATATGAAACCCAATAGGACAAACAATTCTATTTCCAAGTGATATAAAATCCTGCCTGCATATTCTAGGATATGAGAAATCTACTTCCCAGGATAAGAGAACATCCTTATCCAAAGAAAGATAAAATTCTAACATAGGGTGATAAAATTGGCTTTGATGCCAATGAAATGTGACCATTTGACCTCCACAATCTCCCTGAAAGAGTGGATTGATGAAACTTTTAGAGTATTTATGACGCAGAGCACCATAAGACTTCAATGAACAAAATTCTAAGGAGGGACCACTTTCTATATTCTTCTACTTGACAAATAACAGTTAAAATCCCTTAGTTTCTAGGGAACTCAGGGGAACACTATTCACTCTGCTTCTCCACTACTAAAATCAACACAAATGAAGCATATAAACCAATATATACAACCATCTGCATAGCATTTAGGAATACATACATGTACTTGGAAGGTTTGATTTATCCTTCACAGAAGCTGGAGAAGTTATCCCCCAGGAGAAGCAGACATAGAGAATTCCTGACAGCGATTTTACACATAAGTCATCACAACCTATGCCCTAAATTTCCCACTTAGGAAGAAGGAATGGTGCAAATGGAAACTGTTTATCCTTGCATCCCCATCTACTTTTGCTATTTTAAAGTTTCACATACAGGTCCTTGGGTAAAGAAGATAAGTGAGCCAGGAGAGATAAGGCAGGGAGAAGTCATATGGCCTTCTATGTACAGGATCTTGCCTCAGACAGATGTTTATCAAAGTTATACAAACAGCAGCAAAGGTATGGGGACAAAGGAATGAGAAGAGAAGAAAATGAAAGCCTTTTATAGAGTCTAAAGTAGGTAAAACTTCTGAAATCTTTCCACAGGAAGGAGCTCTGTAAAGTCAAAGGAACTAAGGCAGGAACTATAATTTAGAACCTCAGTCATTTTAAAACATAAATAGATAATGAAAACAACAGGTAGAGTTTTGTGAAAATATCAGTGCTTAAGTTTCTTTCTCAATACTGTGTATCAATTTTCCACACTAAATTGCAGTTGGTGGTATTTTATTATGTCTCCAAGATGGTAATGTGCAAATATAGTTGGGGGTGGCTGAACTATGGGTCATAAAATAATCCTTGGAACCCCATTGCATTGATCTTTATATTAACACTTAACTAGAGCTTTCATATTTAAATGGTAACTAAAATCTTATACAACCATATCTAGCATTATTCAGACAATATGTAAATTGGCAGTCTCTTCATGTCATCGTGTGTAAATCAATTTATTCTTTTTCAAAAATTACATGATGCACATGGTGGTACATAAAAATTAATTTTAAAACATTTATGAATAGAAATTTAGTGTGTCAAATTTTTTGAATTCCCTTCAAAAAATGAAAAAGAAGCAAAAAATTACTTTAGCTTATTTTTAAGAGGTAAGAGCCTAGAGCCAAATAACTTTGCTTTGAGTCTTAGATATATGGCCTAATAAGTGAGAGTCTTATAAAACTGCATATAATTTCTATGTATAAGTGGTCATATTAGTAAAAAAGAATAAATATAACATGTTGCTTGTATTAACTGATTTGTTATAAGCAAAATTCTTAAAAGAGTGCCCAATATATTACACAGCCATATAAGTGTAGAATAGAATCCTAGAAAGGATGCAGGGGTGTCCAGCCTGCAGCCTGCAGGCCACATGCTGATTATTTGAGACCTATTTTGCTTAGCTATGGTGTCAGAATTGTGAAAAGTATGCATGGACCCTTTTTTGGCTTATCAGCTGTCCAGCTTTTGTTAGTGTTTGCATATTTAATGAATGGCCCAAGGCAACTCTATTTTTCCAATTAGCATCAGAGAAGGCAAAAGATTGGACACCCTTAGACTATGAATGCATTCTAATGTGGTTAATGAAAATTTATTATAGAAGAAAGCAGTATCATTTATTGAAACATAGCAGCAAACTAAATACATCAAACATTTTTTAAGATCATTATCAAGTATAATTTGAGGACTACAAATATATTTCATTTTGTTAAAACTAAAATATATAATTTTCACATTAAGAAAATAAAAAAGAAAATTATATGGATCTATCAATAGTCAACTATTGATGATTAAGGAATCTTTTTTTTTCAAGTTTATATGGTGAATGTTTTCAAAGGAATGAAAGCACACAGCTTTTTCCTTATTTAGACAACAGATGAATTCTGTCTGCTTGTGTACAGCAAAGGGTTGGAAACTGAACTTACATATGCTATTTTAGAAATGAATGCTATAGCATTTACTTCATTGCTCCTACCACTGATTCCTAACATAAGCAAAGTACAGGCCTCATCCCTTAAAACTGCTTTTAAACACTAGCACTTTAGGTATAAGCTAGGTAGAAAAATAGTATTATCAGGAAAAAGGCCTACATACTCTACTCGGTCTTATCTAAAATAAGAATTGAATTCTTATTTAAAGTAAGAATTGCATGACAGAAAATTTCTCATTTTCTTTACTCTTGGAGGGATAGGAGATAAAGAAAGCAGAGGGGTTATGGTTGCATTATTTAAGGAAGATATAAAAGGAAGACAATGAATCCTTCATCATTCCAACAACTCCATATTGGATAACTGGACATCTATCTCATCTACTTTATAATTAATGCTATATCAAGAAGGCAGGTCCCCGTCTATGTACATCAATTTTCAAACCTCATTCTCTTCAAAATATAAAAATAAATACAAAATAAACTCTGACTGCAATAGGTACTTCCTAAGTAGAAGACCAAACACCAAAGCTAATCTTGTCTTCCAATGTCTGATGTCTTTTGTATAATATCTATCACTTAAGTAATCTCAAGACCACGTAAGAAACTGCAGTTGTTATGGGTATTATCCTACTGTCAACCATATGTATTACATATTAAATTAAACCCAGCATTAAATATGCCTATATAATTATGCAAAAAATGATAGCAGTAATGACGCTAATGAAAAAAGACTATCTTTTAACCCAAGAAGATTAAAGGGAAAAAATATAACAAGCAGAAAGCAGACAGAGTTGGGCAATTTTTGAACAGGAAAGGTAATTTTAAACCCAGAAATATAAAAAAAAAAATTACTCCCTTCTTTATGCTCTGTGGAAATAATATGAAACATTTATTTTATATATTGGACAAGAAGAGAGCTAAATTAATCCAACTCTACTGCAGCATTACAAAAAAATTCAACCCTTCACCATAGTGTAAGATTTAAATGCAACCTGCACAAGGGTGCGTGTTATATAAAACACAGCAAGACTGCTGCCATCCTGCCAAGTACTTCCAGTCCCTACCCAGGTCCTCCTGAAATACTGGTGGTCCCATTAGTCTTACTGAAATAAATCATCTTTAAAAAAAAAAATAAAGTATTTAAAAAGACAAATCAAGATGCCTCAGTAACCATACATCCAATCAAACATTTATATGTTTAAAATGAATTGTATTTGTACCCTCCTAATAAACGTTTATTTTACTCAAACTAGAGCAATAATCTTTCAGGTATCTGTCTTCCTTGTCAAATAATTCAAAGGAAAAAATCCAAAATGATTAGTAAGAAAAATGTAGAAATTAAGGCACCCTTTTAATTAGTTTTAAATATTTTTAAGTTTTAAAAAGTGTTTTAAAGATTGTAATTTCTAGTTGGAAAACATTATCTGAATGAATACCCTAATGGCAAACCACTGCAAAATGCTTGAGCTGCATTTGGGGGACAGGG
>CAUYQV010097567.1:0-21095 GCA_963574575.1 Galagoides demidoff
GCTGCAACCAAAAAATAGCCAGGCGTTGTGGCGGGTGCCTGTGGTCCCAGCTGCTTGGGAGGCGGAGGCAGGAGACTCGCTTGAGCCCAGGAGTTGGAGGCTGCTGTGAGCTGTGATGCCACGGCACTCTGCCTAGGGGGACAGCTTGAGGCTCTGTCTCAAAACAAAAAAAAAAGCCATAGTACAAAAAGCCACCCACAGCCGATTATAGGACTTGAGTGGAAATATGCATTTGTGATACACTCTGGGCTGGAAACACTGAACTTGGGAACCAGGCTGATCAGCTTCTCTCTGTAACAGTACATGCAACTTTATCTGGGACTTTGCACAAATCCAAGCCTGAGGCCTCCCCAGTCTGACTGCCTCCCTTTCTCCACCCCCCTCTCGGACACTGAGGCTTTTTTATTTAGTCTTTCTGCTTTCACTCTTACCTCCTTCCAATCCATTCCTCTGCCCAGTAGCAAAAGTGATTCTTCTCAGAACACCCACCAGCTCATCTTATCTCCCAGTTAAAACTCTCCGGTGGCTTTCCATTTTATTGGAGGGAAGCCCAAATCTGTATAAGGCCCTACCTGGCCTGTGGCCCTGCTCCTTCCAGACATCTCTTTGTGGGTCCCTCTGCCCTTTTCCTGCTCCAGCCATGTAGGCCTACTTGTGCCTCCCAACCCCTGCCCTTCACTTGGGCACAGGTGGCCCTCTCAATTGAAATGCTCTAGCCTTCCACGCACAGCCGGCTGGTTCCTGCTCATCACTTAGGTCATGGCTTTGCTGTCATCCTCACCAAAAGGACTTCCCCAATGACTGTTTCTGCCACTCTCTGTCTCAGCCCTTGTTTGTTTCCTCTGACTGGAAACTTACAATTGTAATCACTTTATCTGTCTGTTTAATGGGTATTGGTTGGGCTCACCCCTGGAATAGAAGCCCTGATGGGGCAGGATCATGCCCATGTTGCTCATCATTATACTCCTAGCCCTCAGCACAGTCCCTGGTACATGGCAGACTCCTAGCAGATGCAGATAAGTCTGGTTGAAGACCCAGCTAAAAACACACCATGAGTAGCCACTTCTGACACCCCTAGCTGACACCTCCTTTCCCTGAATGCCTATGACAGTTATCATAAGCATTATTCTTTTGGGGCTCAATCTATGTATTTTATTTATTTATCTATTTTGGAGATAGAGTCTCACTATGTGCCCTGAGTGCTGTGGTGTCACAGCTCATTGCAACCTCAAACTCTTGGGCTTAAGCGATTCTCTTGCCTCAACCTCCTGTGTAGCTGGGACTACGGGTACCCACCACAATGCCCAGTTATTTTTTTTTTGCAGTTGTCATTGTTGTTTAGCTGGCCCAGGCTGGGTTTGAACCTGCCAGCCTTGGTGCATGTGACCAGCGCCATGACCACTGTGCTATGGGTGCTGAGCCATCAGTCTATGTATTTTATAACTAAAGTTCTACTGTTGCTTTCTACTATTAACTAAATCATATTTTGTTTTGTTTGAGACAGAGTTTCACTATGTCACCTTTGGTAGAGTGCTGTGATGTCACAGCTCCTCACAGTAACCTCAAATTCTTGGACTTAAGTGACTCTCTTGCTTCAGCCTCCCAAGTAGCTGGGATTATAGTCACCTGCCACAATGCCTGGCTATTTTTTGTTGCAGTTATGGTTGTTTAGCTGGCCAGGGCTGGGTTCAAAACTGCCAGCCTGGGTGTATGTGGCTGGCGCTGTAACCACTGTGCCATGGGGCGCCAAGCCCATGTTTTGTTTCTTAATCATCTCTGATGCCTATCTTACTTTGCAGATTGAATAACTGTCTGACTCACTTTTTCAAAGCCCCTTAATCTAAGAACAAGAACATTCTCTTATATAATAACAACAAGGAGTTTTTTTTGGAGACAGTCTTACTGTTTCCCAGGCTAGAGTGCAGTGGTATCATCATAGCTTACAGCAACCTAAAACTTCTGAGTTCAAGTGATCCTCCTGCCTCAGCCTCCCAAGTAGCTGGGACTACAGGTGCCCGCCACAATGCCCAGCTAATTTTTCTATTTTTAGTAGAGACAAGGTCTCACTCTTGCTCAGGCTGGTCTTGAACTCTTTAGGTCAAGTGATACTCCTGCCTCAGCCTCCCAGAGTGCTGGGATTACAGGTGTGAGCCACTGGGCCCAGGCCCCATCAATGTTCTTTATAGTAGCCACCCACTGCCCCCTCCCCATCCAAAAATCACACATGGTATTTAGTTTTCTTGGCCCCTTAGTCTCTTTTAAATGGGGACAGTTCCTCAATCATTCTTTATCTTCCCTGACCTTGGCATTTTTAAGGAACACAATCTGGCTCTTTTGCAGAATGTCCCCCAGTTGGTTTGTCTGATGTTTCCTCATGATTAGATTCAGGTTAAATATTTTTGGCAGGAATACCACTGAAGAGTTGTTCCATAATTTGCTTAGCCAACCTAATCTGTTGTTCTTGGAAAATTGTGTTTCTACTTTTCTTCATATGATAACCAATAACATAATCTTTATACATCCTTGTAGTGAAATCTTTGCACACATTCAGGTCTATTTCTTTGGGCTGTTTTTCCCTAAGTGGAAACTACTATGATGAAGGGTTATACGTGTTTTTGTGATTTTTGATATGTATTGCTAACTGCCTTCTAGAAAGACTGTGCCAGTTTATACTTCTTCCGCAGGGATTGAAAGTGGAGTTTCGGGGGGGATTTTGCCAACACTGCATCCAAACAGTTTAAAATATTCTCCTTTCAGCAGCCTTTCTCATGTCGGTCCGTCTTCTATTCCAATTTCTTCTATGTGTGACTTTTTGATCTTGAACACCTAGAAACTTATAAATAAAAGGGTTTATCTGGGAGGCTGAGGTGGGTGGATTGCTTGAGCTCAGGAGTTGAGCAAAAGTGAGACCCTGTCTCCACTAAAAATGAAAAACCATCCGGGCACAGTGGCTCACACCTATAATCCTAGCATTTTGGAAGGCCAAGGCGGGTGAATTACCTGAGCTTACAGATTCGAGACCAGCCTGAGCCGGAGTGAGACCTGTCTCTAAAAATAGCCAGGCATTGTAGTGGGTGCCTGTAATCCCAGCTACTCGGTAGGCTGAGGCAAGAGAATTGCTTGAGCCTAGGAGTTGGAGGTTGCTGTGAGCTATGATGCTACAGCACTCTACTAAGGGCAACAAAGTGAGACTCAGTCTCAAAAAAAAAAAACAAAAAAAAACGGACTTAGCTGGGTGCAGTGGCTCATGCTTGTAATCCTGCACTTTGGGAGGCTAAGGTGGAGACTCATTTTAGGCTAGGAATTTGAGACCAACCTGGGCAACATAGTGAGGTTTTGTCTGCATAGAATATTTTTTTCAAAATGAAATAAAAAATCTTACTCATCTTTGTGGTCTCCCATGATGCCTAACTATGCTTCTTACTTAATAATCATTCAAAAAATGGCAAAGAGGGCAGCGTCTGTGGCTCAGTGAGTAGGGCGCCGGCCCCATATACCAAGGGTGGTGGGTTCAAAACTGGCCCTGGCCAAACTGCAACAAAAAAATAGCTGGGTGTTGTGGTGTGTGCCTATAGTCCCAGCTACTGGGAGGCTGAGGCAAGAGAATTGCCTAAGCCCAGGAGTTGGAGGTTGCTGTGAGCTGTGACGTCACTGCACTCTACCGAGGGCAATAAAGTGAGACTCTGTCTCTAAAAAACAAAAAACACACAAAAAAATGCCAAAGAAAGGAGGTAACAGATGATTGAATACTGGTACCTTCCATAATTGGATTTTGCTTTGACATGCTGGGCTGCTGTAAAAAGTAGCATACACTAGGTGGATTATAAATAATAGAAACTTGTTTCTCATAGTTCTGGAGGTCTGAGGTCTGAGGTCAGGCAGGCAGCCTGGGAAGTGCTGGTGAGGGCCCTCCTCTGGGTTGCAGATTGCTGACTTCTTGTTGTATCCTTACGTGGTGGGGAGAGGTTGGGAGAGCTCCCTGGGGTCCCTGATAGAAGAGCACTAATCCCATTCATGAAGGCTGGATGCTTATCATGACTTAATTACCTCTCAAAGGTCCCACCTCCCAATACCATGACATTGGGGTTTAGGATTTCAATAAGAATTTGGCCAGGGTGGGGCACAATCATTCAGTCCACTGCCACTCCCCAAAATGTCACAAACATTGATATTCCAAAGTCGAACAACTAAAGCCACAGCTTGCTCAGCTTGTCAAGTGTCTGTCCAGGGTAACTTTCCTCCTACCTCCCCCCAAACACAGAGAAGTCAGATTTAGCCTGAGGGTAGTGGACTCCTTGCTATCCCAGTTGGATCCTAGAGCACGTGAGGATTGTGGAGCTTGAAATATAAATAATGGATATGTTCTGTGACCCAGTAACCACTTCATGAGCAGAATTCCCTTTGCAGTAAGTGGAAACTTTTGCGTTGTATACAAATTGGTCTCACATACTCATAGACCCATTTTAGACCACAAAATGTGGAGCTTGAGACTTGCTTTTACCATCTGGGGGCTGGCTGCAGCTCTCCAGGTCTGTGCTAGATGGCATCCTCTCTCCACGGAGGAGACTACAGCAGCTGCACGGAGTGACTGCTCCAACCACGTCTGCCAGATCCTGCACAAGCTCATTTCTACGGTGCGTCAATCCACATCTTTGCTCTGAGATGCTACTTACTATATGAGGGAATTAAGCTGCTGCAAATCAATTGGGAAAGTTACATACTGCATTCCATTTTATGTAATTGTCAAAAATATCAGTCTGTACAAAGCATTATGTTTTTCAAGTATTTGTTAGATTTCAGTTAGCATATAACTGGCTAGCTGAGACTTGAAGGAGGGAGAAAGTATGTTTTCCTTTTATAGGGTCAATTAAATATTCACATACCATAAAAGCTTCATTCTCAAGTCTCAAAAATAATTAGGCCCAGAGTCTCTGGAGCAAGAGAGTTTATGTCATTGCAGCAGTGCTGAAACCCTGGGAGCTCCATCCCACGTCACCTATGAGTCATCTGCTTACAAAGGTTCTTGATGTTGCATTCAGCTCAGCTCACCTCCTCCTCTTCTTTTAAGATTCAGTGCTACTTTGTTAAGATTGTATCCACATTCCATTATAGGCTACCATGCAAAACAAATGACTGGCTTTAGTCTTGTCATCACTTCACAGATGCTGGTCATATAAAAACCACAAATGATGGTTTGGATTCTTTCTTTATCTACATTAACAGAAAATCATTGGCTTTTAAATGTAGAAGAGGCTATTTTTCCTTCCTTCATTCTGAAAGTATGGAATTAACTCTTACACTTTTACTATGTAATTTCCTTGCCAATTTGAACATCTTTTTCTCTATTTAAATCTATTGACTGTTCAGCACTGAACCAGACAGAACATGGACAACTTCTGTGTGTCACTTTTGAGGGTAAACATCTTGTGTTTTACTCAGCCTAGAAGTGGAATTGAAATTGGTCTGCCTAGTTTCCTTTAAAACTGTGTTGATCGGTTTAACTACTGGGTCACTTGTAGGAGACAGCCAGATTTGAGAACAGGGGAACAATCAGAGAGCTGGAAGCTCCAGGAACTGAGAGACTGCTCTTGACCTTCTGTACGTGTTGACTTCTGATACCAAGAGGCTAGACTCCCCTAATTTTCCCTTTTAAACTATGACCTGAAAGGGATGTGGGAATTTTGATAGTTAACTAGGATGGTATAAGTAGCACCCAGAGGCCCAGGTGGGGCTGAATCATGCCATACATGGTCAAGGCAGCAAATATCACCAAGTGCTCACTGTGTGTAAGGCACATATTGGGTCTCCAGAGAAGAGAATCAAGAGATGAACATGACATTTCACACATTTTAGTAGGAAAAACAGACACTTAATAAAATAACTAGGCTTGCTACTCACTTATCAGTTGACCTTGAGCAACAGACCTAATTCTCCGAGGCTTAGTTTCCTGACAATGTCTTTAGACAGTACCTGCCTTGTACTGGAGAGAGGGGCTGTGTAAGGACTGAAAAAACTGTCTCATTAAATTCTCTAACAATGTGGGGCCCTTATACCATGCAAGGGGGACTTTCCTTTTCATTAAAGAAGACCATGTTAAATTGCTGTGGTGCTGAGAGCTTGGTGACCACGTGTGGCTGGGACACTCAGCAGGCATGTGCATTTCAGCAGGAATCTCTTTTCTGAACTTGTAATTGATAATTGATGCAAGACAGATGATTCTGGAAAGTCTTGTTGCTAAGCTGGGTGTTTAGATGTCTATAGGTAACAATCATCCAGCAATACCAGAGTGAAGCTTTCCAAACGATTTATGAAAATCAGCTGGTTCATCTTGAAACTAAAGGCTGCAAAAGCGCCAAGTGTTGTTTGAAGGTCAGTTTTTTTATAGCATGATATCTCTACCACTCCTCACACTTCACAAATATTGTTAGTTAGGATGAATAAAAAGCTCCCCACCATTTTTTAGACACACCAGGCTGGAGTGCAGTGGAATGATCATGGCTTGCTATAACCTCAAACTCCTAGGCTTAAGTGATACTCCCAGCTCAGAGTCCCAAACAGCTGGGACTACAGGTGTGCACCATCATGCCCAGCTAATTATTTTTATTTTTTGTAGAGACAGGGTCTTGCTATGTTGCCCAGGCTGAGCCTGGCCTCATGAAATCCTCCCACCTCAGCTTCCCAAAGCCTTGGATTATAGGTATGAGCCACTGAGCCCAGCCTGAATACAAAAAATTTATTTTATTTCTATTAAATCATAGCTGTGTACATTAATGCAGTCATAGGGTACATTGTGCTGGTTCCTTTTTTTTGGGCTGGGGCCAGGTTTGAACCTGCCACCTCAGGTATATGGGGGCAGTGCCCTACTCTTTGAGCCACAGGTGCCACCCAGTATGCTGGTTCTATATACAATCTGAAATATTTTCATCAAACTGATTAACATAGCCTTCATGTCATTTTCTTAGTTATTGTGAATAAAAAAATTTTAAAGTGAGTTGACTCAAGACAAAATATTAAAACAACAGAAGAGTAATTGATGGTCTACATCATCAATTGGCAAAATTTTTTACCTCAAATTTGTTAACCCCCGAGGGTCCATCAATGCAGAGATTTTTCAGTGAGAAGGGAATGTTACCTGGAAACCTCAAGTCTCTAACCCTTCTTTCATTCAGCTCACATTTCCCTCTCTTGGAGTCTTCCTAGGTGCTGAAATCACTTCTTCCTGTCCTTTGTTCATGTCTCTACAATGGCCCTTATTCTATTGTGTGCAGGTGGTTGGCCTCCAGTTTGCTTTCCTTCCCAGAGGTGCACTGCCTGGGAAGTTGCCTTGTACTCCCTTTTGTGCCTGGCACAAAAAGGGGACACTTTCAAGGAGGAGAGAATAACTGAGAGAATGAATGCTCTGTCTCCAGCTGCTTCCTGAGGACAAGAAAGCTGTAAGGCAGGGAATGGCATGGAAACTGGGGTTCCTGCACTATCCTGAAAACCAACTTGATTATTCAGGTAAAAAAAATTCATATCTTAGAATGAAGATAGGTTTGTGGTTTTCCAGAATAGTAGATTTCTATTTACAAGACCTCTGATCCAATAGCCTTATCCATGGACAATACAGGTGGTGGCAGAAGAGTGGGAAGATTTCATGTTTCTTTTGCATTTTTGGCTCAGCTGATCCTGAGAGGAACTGGGAGTCAGTGTTTGTCTTTTGTATATTCCTGTCCTACTCAGCCTCACCCTCTCCTCTCCTCTCCATTCTTGCTCTCAGCTGTCAACGATTTCCTACTTAGCTATTGATACTTAATAGACTACTCTTCCTTGCATCAAATCCATTTTTCGAGAGGACCATGAGTTGTTAGCCCAGTTAATTGGAAGGAATGAGTTGTAATGGTGGCATTATAGCCTGGACTAGCAAAACCCCTTACTTAAGTCTTAATCATTTGGCCAATTGCCGGCTTTGCCTTCTTACACCAGTTCTCTCTGGCAGCCTAACAAAGTAGTTACAACCACCTGTGCTGTCCAGCTTGAGCCAGCCAGAAATTAAGTGTCCAGACTCTGAGTCAGACTGCTGGGTTCAAATCCCAGGTCTTCTACTTATTAGTTATATGACCCTAGGCAAGTTATAAAGCCTCTCTCTTTTTTCTTTTTTTTTTAGACAGAGCCTCAAGCTGTCACCCTGGATAGAGCACTGTGGCATTACAGCTTACAGCAACCTCCAATTCTTGGGCTTAAGTGATTCTCCTGCCTCCATCTCCCAAGTAGCTGGGACTACAGGTGCCAGCCACAATGCCTGGCTATTTTTTTTGTTGCAGCCATCATTGTTGTTTGGTGGGCCTGGGCTGATGAAAACCGGACAACTCAGGTGTATGTGGCTGGTGCCTTAGTCACTTGAGCCACAGTCGCCGAGCCTATATAGCCTCTCTTAACCTGGTGACTTTATCTATAAAATAGGCCTTTATTTCCTACCTCATCAGGATGTTGTGTTCCAGGAGATAATCCACGTAAAACATTTAGCACAGGGCCTGGCTCACAGTTGGTGTTGAGTAAATTGAACCATTATCATTCCATTCTTGCACTGGTAAAAGGGGAAAGATTTATACAATCGTAAGAGAAACCAGAGTATCTATTCTTGCATTGGAATGTCTGAATTTCCACATTAGGGGCAAATACCTGTTTATTTTGTAGGCAGGATGTATCACTCTGTAGTAGAGAGAACACAAGATAGGCTAACACTCACTTGCTAAGTGACCGTGTGAACTCGCTTACCCTGTGTCTGTTTCACATTTGTACAAAGACAGGGACAGGCAAAGGTTTCTAGGACTGTGAACTTTAATGTCTACAGAGACCAGATAGATAAAAGTCACTGGTGATTGGGCTGAACACAAGACAGTAGAGAGTCATTGGGATTATGGGTAACTGCAAAGCTTCACAACTCAGAGTGTGGTCTACTGACCAGTAGGATTGACAGAACCCTGGAGTTTGTCAGAAAAGCAGACTCTCTGGATCCACTCCAGACCTATCAAAACAGAATCTGCATTTTAACAAGATCCCTAGGTGATCTATGTTCTGGAGCACAAGCCATCTAAAGGCATTCAAATTGTGTTAGTTTTTTTTTTTTTTTTAAATGTTAGCCAAATAAACAAATTTTGGGCCGCATCAAGCCCTAGACTTGGGTAAGTGATCATTGTTGTTGGTGAGTTCTGAGGTGCTGCCAGCTTTAGGAGTCTCTGAGACTTTTTCATCACAAGTTAGGGCTCCAGGCAAAGACGAAGCCTGCCTGCGTTGTTTAGAACAATAATTCCTGGAGTAGAAGGTACCTAAGAAGTTATCCGTGCAGCTCTTTTTCTTCTGACAAGCAAACTGTTTTGCCCCCACTTTGCAGATAACGAGGGCCAGGGAGGCCTTCGATCCAAATCCAGACACTAGGAAGTAGAGGTCGGGGCTATATTCCACCAGGAAAGAAGAAAATCCTGGGCTGTTAGAACCATTGACCATCCCAGTTTTCAAGGCCTGGAAAGTTTATTAATTTCTTCATATCTTCCAATGCATAATTGTTCTGTTTTGGCACCTCCCTGCTACTTCCTGGCAGCCCTGGGGACAGAAGGTTTCCTCCTTTTGGACAGAGAAGGCCCAGAGCCGGCTTCAGAACGGATATCCGGCCCGCAGGATGCAGAGGAGGCAAAGGCCTCATTGTTCCTTGGGGCCAGCCTGCCCTGCCCCCAGCCCGTAGGACACCCGTCTAGACCTCTGGTGACCTAAGAAAGGCTATATCCCAGGAGTGAAGCCTTCGGAGGAAGCAAGAAAACCGGACTGGGCACACATATCTAGAGTCTGATGTTCTAAGCATTAACAGTGGAAGAGCGAAGAGCCCCAAGATAAAATAAGACCGGAATTTGAAAACGCAATTCCTCACGGGCTTGGGGCTGGCGGGGCTGTTACTCGTTAATGCTCCCAGCAGGAAAGACTCGGGCGGTCTCCTGCGCTTTTATTACTTAGTCTGTACGAGTCTGGTTGCAGTGAGGACCGTGGATATGCTGGCCCGGCTTGCGGGAAGGCAGTTTATTGACAGACCTAGCCGCTTCCCACGCCGGGACCCCGGAGTCCCAGGCGCCTGGGCGCCGTCCACGTAGACCTGGAGCCGCGTCCCACGTCTCGGGGCCGCCGGGGGGCGCTCGAGTTATGCGGCCACCAACTTGGGCGGCCCGCGCCGGGTCGCCGCCGACTCGCAGACCCCTTCGCGCCCTCTGAGTAAACAAAGTACACTTTTGTGAACAACCTGGAGTGAGTGAGAGGGAACGGCGGCCAGGTCCCACTCCCCTCGGGGGCCCGGCGTGGGCCCGACGAAGCGGCTGCACTCGCGGCAGGGCTGACAGTTCTCCCGCCCCGCCCCGGCTCTGGTCCGGCAGTGGCCTGTGCATTCCGCCTCCCGGACCCTCTGCGGGCGAGAAGGGGGCGAGCGGGAGCCCGGGACGTCCGGGTCGGCTGGTCCGCCTGTGATTTGCCCGGCAGCCGAGCCGTGCCCGCCTTCGCCCCCGGAGCCGTCCCGGGCGCGTCCAGAGCTCCGGCGGCCGCGCGCCAGCCCCGCCCAGTCCCGGTCCCGCGCGGTCCGGGGGACTGCAAGTCCCAGCAGGCCCCGCGCTGTGAGCGCCGAGGCGGGAGGTGCGTCCCGGTCGGCGCCTGCGCAGTGCGACCACCAGCTTGCCAGTACCACACCCCCGGGAGGGACTGAGGGGAGGCAGAAACATCCGAGGCATTAAAGCATCCGAGGGAGCCGGAGGGGAGGAGAATGGAGTGACAGAGACACGCGGAGGGTGGGGGGTGGGGGGGAAAGTGTTGAGGGAGGGGGGAGGGGGGACACAGAGGGAGGAAGAAGCGGCGGCGGCGGCGGCGGCTCCTCTTTGCAGTGGGGAAAACTCTGAGGGTTCAGAGCAGGAATAATGCGGTAGCGGGGCGGGCTGCTCGCTCCCGGCTCCGGCAGCAGCGGCGGCAGCCTGAGCAGCGGCAGCAGCAGCGGCAGCAGCACCCCAGGCGCTGACAGCCCCGCCGGCCGGCTCCCTCGCTGACCGCCGACTGTCAATGGAGCTGGAAAACATCGTGGCCAACACGGTCTTGCTGAAAGCCAGAGAAGGTAAGAGACAGGGCGGGTGCGTGCCCGGCGCATTTGCCGCCGGCCAGGGTGCGGTGTTGGGCGGCGTGTGCAGGATGCCCGCAGTCAGTGAGTTGATCGCGAGCAGGACACTTCGGAGAGCTGCTCTGCAAACCCTTCACGGTTCCTGCCTTGAGCTCAGAGAATCTGGACTAGGGCAGAGAAGGTTGCGGGGATTAAGATGCTAAAATATCTCCTGGTTTCCAGCTCTAACCCTGCAGATCGTGCCATCTCGGCAGCTGTTTGAAAGGTCAGTTGGAAAAGCATTCATTCAGGCAGAGACGGGGAAACATGCAAATAAAATAGCTTTCCGAGTCGGCCCGGGATGGTTCTGTGAGTGTGAATTGGTGTGTGTATGTGGGGGGGGGGAGGTGAGTAGAAGTAAAGTCTTTGCGCAGGGTGAGTTGATAAGACTATTGCTGGAAACCATCCGCTGGGATGTTTCTTAGGGAAACCCCATTGTGTGGAAGGAAGTCTTTTTAAGGCAAAGTAAGATTTTGAGGAATTAGGCTGTTCATAGAGTAATCAAATAATCAAATCACCTGGAAAATCATTCAGGATTTCAGGTTTTGGTTTTTCTTTTTCCCTAGGGGATGAGATAGCTGCAACGGTTTTATTTTGGCTCAGTTAAGAAAAGAAAGATATAAGTATGCTGGTGCCTAGATATGTTTTAGATGCAAATCATTAGATTTCCTGCATTTAGCTGGCAGGAAATATCGTCTAAATGGAGTGAATAAGATCTGAAGTTAAACCTTATAAACAGATTTTGACTCTTCTTTGAGATGAAAAAAAAGAGAAAAAATGGGGGAGGGAGAAACTTAGATGCTTCCCTAAAGTGATTGTGTTGTGTGTGTAAACATATATATTTAGAAATACCAGAATGTGTGTAACATATTTTGATGTTACAAGATTTGAGCTTTGGTGTGTAGCCTTATTATAAAAGGAGAGTTTCCCCTTTCAGGGGAGGAGGCTTTATCTGATATTAAGGGTTGAAGGCAGACTAAGTAAGGGCTTGACTTTAGAAGGATATTTGTTGAGAGCCCTTGAAAATGCCTTACTTAATATTTTCATTCACCCACTTTGATGAATGAAGGAAGACTTTCTGGCCAGCAATAAAACGATTCATGTTTATCCAGCGCGTTCCATCACCTTGTGGTGCAGTAGGTGATGTACGCCCACCGTGGGCTGGCTCGCAGCAACTCAACTCGGCGTTCACATCTACTTTCACGGTCACTTGTCGCTCTAAAGCCGTCACCCAGAAGATTTGCTTTGAAAGTTCCGAAGACAGGCAGTGCTTTGAAAAACTCGGCAGAGTATGAAATACGCAGGTTCATCTCCCCCTGCGACTACCCCATTACTCAGCCTTGGTGTGATGAGATTTTTAGGAGAGGCTGTTACTCGGTGACCTTAGGTTCTAAGGTCTGAGTTATTTTTTCACCCCCCATCCTGATGTTTTTAGCGAACTGAAATCAAGGTAGGGACTAGAGGAGGGCTTTCCTCTAGGATGGGCAGTGGTCCTGGAGAGGAGGAAGAAAGGAAAACAGCCCCCACCCCCCGCAGCCTTTGCAACCAGCCACCTAGTGGTGGGACACAGTTGTACATCCCAGGGCTGGGGGCTGGGAAAGTTTCCCTCCCTCTATTCTATTTCTTGGGAAATCACTGGATGTGAAGGTACCCGAGCCCCTGTAAGTTTCACTGGTGCCTCAGGTTGCCTGGGGAATCTGCTCCCCACATACTGCTGTAAAGATTTGTTTGTCCAAGAGATGCTTTTTCTTTCCTCAGCATTTGGTTGCTTCGTTTTAATGCTTTGCTTCAAGTGGACAGAGGGATATCAGGTCCACTCTCCTCTACTCAAATTGTTCTCCCTAGTATTTTTTCACCCAAATGAATTTACTGTCTGATTTTTTTTTTTTTTTTGAGACGGAGCCTCAAGCTGTCCCCCTGGGTAGAGTGCCATTGCATCACAGCTCACAGCAACCTCCAACTCCTGGGCTCAAGCGAGTCTCCTGCCTCTGCCTCCCAAGTAGCTGGGACCACAGGCGCCTGCCACAATGGCCATTTTTTGGTTGCAGCCATCATTGTTGTTTGGCGGGCCGCGCTGGGGATTCAAACCCGCTACCTTAGGTGTACGTGGCTGGTGCCTTAGCCGATTGAGCCACAGCACCGAACCACTGTCTGATATTTTTATTTTGTCAGACCAACAAATTGGTTTTCTTTTCTTTTCTTTTTTTTCTTCCAGAGTCTTAGTGAAGAAAACTGTAGGCTGGAAGCTTGTGTGGGGTGACCGACTCCCATTGGGGCAGAATTACAGTGATTAAAAGTGCTCAAGAATGTGCCTTTTGCTTTTTTCCTTTTAAAGTCTTGTTCAGTGTCGCTGCAAGGGTTTGGTAGTCATCTCATGGTGAGAAAATAGCTCTTGATGATGCCTTTGAAATGGAGAGGGCCTGGGGAAACTCAAGAAAAAATTAATCATTTACATGGAAACTTCATTTTAAGATTTACATTTTTCTCTTACACCTAGAGAAAAATTCATATTAAGTACTTCTACCTTCTTTTGGCTGGGCTTTTACCAAAGATTTGAACCCATATATCCTAATGAGTGTGGAAGCTTTTAAAAATAAATTAAAACAATCAGAGGGGACAGGGGCTCACACCGGTAATCCTAGCACTCTGGGAGGCCGAGGTGGGAGGATACCTTGAGTTCAGGAGTTTGAGACCAGTCTGAGCAAGACCCAGACCTTGTCTCTACTGAAAAATGCAAAAATTAGCCAGATGTTGTGGTGGGCTCCTATAGTCTCAGCTATTTGGGAGGCTGAGGCAGGAAGATCACTTGAACCCAGGAGTTTGAGGTTACTGTGAGCTAGGCTGACACCACAGTACTCTATCTTGGACAACAGAGTGAGACTCTGCCAAAAAAAAAAAGCAGAAATTAAAGCAATTTATGTTTCTCTTCTCATATACCTGGAATTTATTCTATTAAATTTGATAATTCTCCAAATAGCCATATTATCCAAACATTCAGAAATAAAAGTTTTGAGGAGTTTAGTGAAATATATAACATAAAATAATCTGAGTTTAAAATGTTTAAAAAATACTTTTCACTTAAAGATTTCTGTTATAGATGAGACATAGAATTGGTGAACATGAAATTTAATTTACTTCACTTAACAAAATACATTGTAAACAATTTGAAATGTGGCTTTCAAGTAAAAGTCACATTTGTCCCAAACAGTAGTGAAACAGACGTTGAAGAAAAACAGACACATTTTGCAAATGCCATAAAGTGATTTGTAGTTGGCCATGTTGGTGGGTAGCACTGGGACCTATTTTTTGTTCTTATTGCACATTTTAAAGGCAGATGGCGGCTCGGCGCCTATGGCTCAATTGGCTAAGGCGCCAGCCACATACACCTAAGGTGGCGGGTTCGAATCCAGCCCAGACCCGCCAAACAACAATGAAGCTGCAACCAAAAAATAGCCAGGCATTGTGGCGGGCGCCTGTGGTCCCAGCTACTTGGGAGGCAGAGGCAGGAGACTCGCTTGAGCCCAGGAGTTGGAGGTTGCTGTGAGCTATGAAGCCACGGCACTCTACCCAGGGAGATAGCTTGAGGCTCTGTCTCAAAAAAAAAAAAAGGCAAATGGCTTCTAATTCATTGTGCATTCAAGTTCTTACCATAATAAGATATGTATAAAGTGGTAAATGTTAATGTAACAATAAAATAATTCATTTTTAGTGATCAGAAAATGCAGCAAGTAAATTGCAACCTGTGACCATTGTTTTGAACTAAGAAAAAATAGGGATGAAAATTTCAAATCACTGAAATGTATTTTGTGGGCTGTTTATTTGGCCTGGTCTCATGAGAAAACATCAACTTGAGTATTCTTAGGAATTTTAGGTTACTCTCCTGAAAAGTGGTTATGAAAAAAAGAAAGGCCTTCTGACTGAATTCGTGCCAATTTATGGAAATGAGCTAAGTGATTAAGCATTTAATAAAAAAGAGACTCAGCATAACTCTATTTACATTTCAAAATCTCAGAAAATTGGCAAGGGAACTAGTGTTGAAATAATAGTGAGAAAGAGTGTTTGCAGAATGCCGTGTGTGTCTGTGTGTGTGTGGTTTTTGTTGTTGTTTGTCTTATTGTTGGAGTAAAGGTTTTTGTGTTTTTCTCATATTCTAGATGTTCCCTCACTTCTGAGTGAGTAGTGGTGAGAAAAAAATTTGCAAGGGACAATCTTTCCTTTCTTTCCAGGCTAGCAATAGCCATGTCTGATCACTAAAGACGTCAGAAGGATCATTGATTGCATTTTCCTGAGTGTGATACTAGAGAGCACAGGAATTAACTAAAGGAACATAATGATTTTGCCATTTGTCACAATTGCTGAAAATCTGAACCTACAAGAACCATTTTCTCAGATAACTCTGTGACTTGTTGGCCTGGATCTTCCTGATGATCAAGATTAGGGACCTGGGAAAGGTGAGGCTGAGAGAGGTTAGGAAGGACAGGAGGAGTGAATCCACATCCAGGCCGGTGAGGGGCAGGCTCTGCCTTGGACCAACAGAGCATTCCACAGCAGGGCTGACAGCCTGTGACCCCCCACCCTTGCCCCTGACCTCTTTGCCCTGCACTGCTGATTCCTAATGAGAAAGTTGAAACATCCTCATGTGAAGTTATTAGAACAGTGGAATGTCACTGAAGCGCCAAGCCCTCTTAAGGCTATGGGGAGGCGTACACCACCCTGTAACTTCTCCCTTTAATCGTAAGGTACAGCAGCTCTCATCCTGTTGAAGGCAGCTCAGTGTGTGTAAAAGCAGCTTGGCCTGTTAAACACAATGCCGTTAGATGAAACTGCTTTTGTATTTTATAAGTTTCCTTTTTAGTACTGACAGCTCAAAGGGAGAGAAACCAAAAGCAATGTTTTCAGAAGGCCTCGCTTTCTTAGAGAAAGATTTCAAATGATGACTGCAGTTAATCTAGCTGCCTTAAAAAAAACATCAGATAAATGCCCACAAGACTCTCATCTTTCAGTAGCTTAGCTGCTTCTTGTCAGATTCTAAACTCCAAAGAGCTTGATTCTTCCAGTGCCCAAACTAATCTTTGTTTAAATTATGTCTTCAGAAGCTATAACTCTTGTAGTGGCTTGCAAAATGATACCCTTGGGTCTGGGCTGAAGACTTCAAGAATGCTCAAGTGAATTTCAGGAACCAGCTCAAGATAGAACCAAATTCATCTCTACCAAGGGCAATGTAATCTGTGCCTGGGAACTTTCAATGTTTTTATAAACTCATGAAGGACTGTGGGCAGTATTTAAAATTAATATTTGTTGCCAGTATCTTTGTGGCTCAAGATAAAATATTATATCTAGACATTTTTTCAAATGAAATAGTCTTATTGTCACACAAAGGTGTTATTGTCATAGATCATATAGAGCAGAGATGAAACTTGAAAAAACAACAGAAATTGACTACCAACAGTTGACACATTGGGAAGAAAATTAGGAATGCCTTCAATCAGATTATCCTCAGCCCCATGCCTAACATCAAAATAGAATAGTGAAGACAAAGGGCTTTAAGAAGTGATTTTGAAATGGCTAACATGGATTATAACCTTAAATAATAGGGATGATTTCTACATTAAAACATAACCTGTTATATTTCAGTAAAAAATTTTATTTAAAAAATATATATATATATTTTGCCATTTTTGGCTGGGGCTGGGTTTGAACCTGCCACCTCTGGCATATATGCCCTACTCCTTTGAGCCATAGGCACTGCCCTATTTAAAAATATTCTAAATATTAAAAAGAGTTATCCTGGGAGGGGTCCAAGACAAAATTGTTTCTTTTTTTTTGAGACAGAGCCTCAAGCTGTCACCCTGGGTAGAGTCCCATGGCATCACAGCTCACAGTAACCTCCAACTCCTGGGCTCAAGCAAGTCTCCTGCCTCCGCCTCCCAAGTAGCTGGGACCACAGGCACCCACACAATGCCCGGCTATTTTTTTGGTTGCAGCCGTCATTGTTGTTTGGTGGGCCCGGGCTGGATTCAAACCCGCCACCTTGGGTGTACGTGGCTGCTTGCCTTAGCTACTTGAGTCACAGTCACTGAGCCAAATCTTTTTATTTTTTAAAGAAAACATGGTTACTTCTTGACTGGACCTTTCTCCTTCCCCCATTTCTCATTTTGAAGAAACCACTCTTGAATTGTTTTTTTTTTTTTTTTTTGAGATGGAGCCTCAAGCTATCCCCCTGGGTAGAGTGCCATGGCATCACAGCTCATAGCAACCTCCAACTCCTGGACTCAAGCGAGTCTCCTGCCTCTGCCTCCCAAGTAGCTGGGACCACAGGCACCCGCCACAATACCCAGCCATTTTTTGGTTGCAGCCATCATTGTTGTTTGGCGGGCCCAGGCTGGGGATTCGAACCCGCCACCTTAAGTGTACATGGCTGGCGCCTTAGCTGATTGAGCCACAGGCGCCGAGCCTCTTGAATTGTTTTCTGAAATTCTTGCTAAGTTGAAATTCACTTATTTATTCATTTGACATTTGTTGACGGAACCCTGTGCAGAGGTGACATTTTCAATGTTAGCCTTGGACAAAATGCAGCAAAAGGTGGGTTAAAAGATGCGTTTTGGGCAGGTGACTCACATTGTAATCCCAAGCATTTTAGGAGACCAAGGTGGGAAGATTGCTTGAGATCAGGAGTTTGAGAATAGCATGAGCAAGAATGAGATCCCCCGCTCTACAGAAAATAGAACAATTATCCTGGCATGGTTGGAGCATGCCTTTAGTCCCAGCTACTTAGGAGGCTGAGGCAGGAGGATTACTTGTGCTCAGGGGTCTGAGGTTGCTATGAGCTATAATGATGCCACTGCACTCTAGCCAGAGTGACAGTGTGAGATCCCATGTGAAAAAAAAAAAAGATACAAAGATGCAAATAAGGGCCACTATTATCTGTTTAGGGATTTATTTATTATTTTCTTACAGACAGGGTCCCACTCTGTCGCCCAGGCTAGAGTGCAGTGATGTAGTCATAGCTCACTTCAAATTCCTGAGCTCAAGCAGTTCTCTGGTCTCAGCCTCTCCAAGTGGTGGAATTACAGACATGAGTCACCAGTGCTTGACCTTTTTAGGTTTTTTACACTGGTAAACTAGATATGAGCAGAATTGGATTTTTTTCCCCCCAAAAGCTGAAGTTGACTGTGGTATAACCTCCTTAGCTATGTCTGCTGTTGTGCCTAGACTGTAGACAGTGGCCTAAGGGACCAATATGTGATTTAAGGATAATTAAAAGGTCATACTTCAGGGATAGGGCTGGATAGGGCTAAATCTCAAAGACAGCTACTAATTTTCCGGGATGTGAAATCCCTTTGATTGAGGAATGATAAGATGCGAGAGGAGAACTGGTTGTGTAGTGGTGGCTTCCAGACAGAGCAGTCTTCCCAGGGCAGAGGCCTGGACATGTGGATGGGCTGCAGTTCTGTAGTGAGGACAGTGGATTGGTTTGGGTATGTCCTTTGGCACAGCCTGTCACTGGGAATGACATGAAGTAGTTAAAGGCATCTGGTTCCCTAACGGGGCTCTGTCCAACATAGTAGCTTCCAGCTGTATGTGCCTATTTAGATTTAAGTTAAATAAAATTTTGGTTCCTGGATCATGCTAACCATATTTCTAGTGCTCAGTAGACACATGTGGCTAGTGGCTACCATATTGGACCATGCAGTATAGAACGTTTCCATGGTTGCAAAAAGCTCATCTGGACAGAGTTCTATACATTGAATGGGAGTGATAACCCCATGACTTCTGGCATGAAAAATTAAGGAAAGGTAAAAGAAGGGGGAGTAACAGGGAGCTGGGGAGCAGAAGAGAGAGATGGGGGAAGGGAAGAGAGGGAGAAGAGAGATGAGAGAGGGAAATAGGTGGGAGAAGGGAAGAATCAGGGAAGGGGATGAAGGTGGGGGTTAGGATTGACTGACCTAAGAGGAGAATTCAGGTATAATCATGGATGGTGGTCAGGGTAAGCTACTGAATCTCCCCTCCCCCCTCTATCAGATCTTGTTGGGAAATTTGCCTAAATTGAGCGACTGACTTTCCTGATTCAAATTACGTACGTGATATACACACATGCAGAGCCCCTCTTGAAACTCCTAATGTGGTGTATTTTAAAACAGTCATTCTATTAAGAAAAACCATTAAGTTGTGTAAGTGCAGCAAATCTACAGAAGGAAAAGAAAAGGAAACCTTCACAGACTTCAAAAGGTGATCTAAAGTGAGGATGAAAACAAGTAAAATAATTTTAAAAGCTTCCCCCCCCCCCTTTTTTTTTCTGAGCAGGACAGATAAGATCTGGAAGAGGAGCTGAGGGCAAGGAGAGGGGGGAAGAGGATATGTTTAAAGATGTCAAAGACACACTGTTCTTGTATCCACTTCAAAATGGAGTTTCCTTAAAAACTGTTTCTTGTGTGCTTGGAAACATTTTAACAATATCCTGGTTAGAGTACACTTAAAAGGAACATAAGCATTTGAAACAATAAAACACTTAGTTGCTTATTGTAATCTTGTGTCCAAAACAAGGGACTCCATCTGAAGTTGTACCAGAGTCACCTGGTTACATGCACCTGACAGAAGGCAGAAATAAACTAGGCCAAGTTTGATAGGGCCTGCTGTGTCTCTGGAAACTTACAATCTGTGGAATAGCAATACTTTTTTTAAAAAAGGCAAAAGTGAAATGAACCCCAAAGGACAGCTGGGCAGAAACCAAAAGAGGCTAGGTTAAACAGACAGGAACATTCCTCTGTCTTAAAGTGGCAGAGGCCACAGGGCCACGAGGTGCCTTGGCTGCCCCAAGCCTTCTCAGTCTGTCTACTGCCCTGTTCTCCCTTTCCAGAAGAGAGGTTAGCCCTGGTTTAACAGATGGGGAAGCTGAGATGATAGAAAGGGAATCACTTGTGCAGGGTCACTTGAACTTTGGACTTTTGGGGAACATTGCAGGTAGATGTGCTCTGCCCTCCAAAGTGCTTTCATGTTCTAAGATAAATCTTTCTTCCCTCCGGTAATAACATAAGCCAGGAAAGCAGACTTATTTCTCAGGGTGGTATGGTTTTTAAATGTAAATTTCCATGAGGTTGTTAATTGTGAAGGAGAAAGAGGGTCTCTGTTGGATTCCCTGCAAAAAGGGTCAAGCTGGGAATATAATTTCCCTCTCAGATCTGGCTCTCAGCTAAGTGTCGATCTGAGTGCCACTGGGTAAAGTAATACCTACTAGTAGGTTGTGATGACTGATAGGTTAGTTGTTGAAGGAGGTGTTTCTATTTTAGAAGTACAGCAGTGTATCAACTCACATGAATCTGTCTGTGTATTGAGCAGAGGGTGGGATGTACGTGTGCATACACACAAGGGTACATGGTTATCATTTTTTCTGGAGTCTCCTTACCTGTATTTTCCCTCTACCCGTGTCTACCAACACCTCAGATGAGCAAGGTGATGATGGTGGGGGCAGGGATGGGAGTTTAGATGTGGGTCACATCATTGACAGCAGAGCCAAGAGGTGGGCAGTGGGCATGTCTGTTCCTTTTGGCATTGGCTTACCATGTGCAGGTCAAATTTGCCCACAACCCCCTTCCTTGGGTCCTTGCCACTCCTTAGGAGACCCTGGCCCTTAGGTACCTCTGCCTGATAGTGGTATCTTAGGTACATATTCATGCCTCTGCAGCTTTCTTTTTCTTTTTTTTTTTTTTGAGACGGAGATTCAAGCTATCCCCCTGGGTAGAGTGCCATGGCATCACAGCTCACAGCAACCTCTAACTCCTGGGCTCAAGCGAGTCTCCTACCTCCGCCTCCTAAGTAGCTGGGACCACAGGTACCTGCCACAACGCCCGGCCATTTTTTTGGTTGCAGCCATCATTGTTGTTTGGCGGGCCCAGGCTGGGGATTCGAACCCGCCACCTTAGGTGTACGTGGCTGG
>CAUYQV010097570.1:0-11842 GCA_963574575.1 Galagoides demidoff
ACATTGGTAAAGCGGGACGCCATTGACCGGGGCCTGACAACAATGCAGACTTTGATAAGCAGTTCTCCATAATCAGTTCTCAAAAATTATTTATTATTATTAAAGTTTAACATTATAAAATTAACAAAAATAATATAAAACCCATATCCTGGCAAAATAACCACATGGCAGCCGAAAACCATATATTCCCTTCCCGTTTTCCCACCATTTCCTAGCTTTTCATGCATTCTTTCCAAAAATCGGGACTTTTTTAAAACACCACGGGACGTGGGATGAATTGTTAAAAATTGGGACTGCCCTGCCAAAAGTGGGATGTCTGGTCACCTTAAAGAGACAATATTTCAGAATAGGTGTTCTGCAGTAACATTTCTAGAAATCATTTTTTGGACATCATGCCTTATCTACAAACTAGCTTTAGAGAATCTTGTTCTTCCTTAGCCACTCCAATTCTCTGATTTATGCCTCACAGCACATCATTCTTGGGGTGAAAGATTTTATTCCTACCTCTTTTTTTCCTGGGAAGAATGGAATATGGACAACATTCTCTCAGGGGGGTCTGTAAGGCTCACTGGCACCAGGAGACAGAGCTGCACCTGCCATATTCTCTATAATACTTCTTTACAGGGACACATGAGATGTTTCTGAATGAGGAACATGGACTTCGTGGTGATGCGTTTAATAGGAAGCCTGTTTAAGAGTATGCCCACCCCCTACCACCATTCATAATGGTCAGCACAGCCCCAGGGATGGGACAGCCACATAGCCTCGTGCTATGGCATTTCATACTGAGCCCTACAAACTCCTCTGTCACCATTAACAGTACACTGCGTAGTATTCCATGGTGTACATATACGTCTGCTTCTTTATGACACCCTTTCTTTCCACTCTCTTCAGAATTTCACTGAGTGGCTCATAAAGAGAGTTTCCCAAGCAGAGATACCGTCCACTATAGGAAGACTTCTGATGCTTATCTTTAGACATCAATCGCTTTCACCCCCACTTAATTTGAAGAACTCATGATAATAGTAAACAGACACGAATATTGCAAACCTACAGGATTCACAGAGACATCTGAGTATTTAGGAAATGTGCTAAGAATTTTCACACCAGACAATTCCCATGCTGCCTGGTGCCCATATCGTAAACTGAGTTCACCCCCAGAACCAGAAGATCAGGGGAGGTTGATCAGTTCACAAGATGGGTCAAAGTATTTCTGGAAAAAGAGCTTACACAAGGAAGAGAATAAGAAAATTCAGTTTGGGGTAAAGGTCAACGTGCTTGTGTGGGAGCGGAAGGCTAGAGACTCGGAGCATAGCAAGGTGTCTGCTCTTGTAGTCCAGCCCACTCCTCTTGGTCTCCACTCAAAGCACAGGGCAAAGGACCATATCAATGCCTGTTGCAGTAGCTACAGTGGGAAGATTGGGAGTATCACTGCAGAGGTGGCTTCTCTGGTGGGCTGCAGTGGCAGTGTTTTTGCAAACATTGAAAGAAGTGTTGGTATTTGGAAAAAATATTTCAGCAGGAAACATAGCCTTAGAAAACTCTGAGAAGTGTTTGTGCTAAGAAAGGAATTCTTACAGTGAACGAGGGATAGTACAGGTGCTTCTTGGGAATTCTCAGGACTTTTTGTGGGCTACTTGAGGCATCTTGAGCCAGAATGATACTTTTGTGAGAATCCTGTTCTTTTTAAAAAATTATTATAGGATAGCTTTATTATTTACAGAAAAATTGAGAAGATGAGGAATTACCATCTACCTCCTCCTCATTTTCCCCTATTATTAACACTTTGCATTAGTACGATAAGTTTACTATAATTAATGAACCAATATCAATACACTGTTCAGATTTGTGTTATAGCCAAGGCAGGTTCAATGCTCACTGTTCAAGAAGCCAACATGCGTACAGTGAGACAGCAGGAGTTATAACAGGGAAAGAGTTTAATGTCACAAGTGCTATGCAAGAAGATGGGAGGAAGTTCTGAAATCCATCTCCCAGGAATTTGGGAGAAAGAGTTTTTAAAGATAGTTTGGCAGGCAAAGGGCTAGGGAATTGGGTCTGTTGACTGGCAGAGGATAAATTCACAGGGTCAAGAAGCAGAGTTTATCTTCTTAGTTGGAAGTTTTCTTGGGTGGGTGGGGGGGTCTCAGGCCGTTGAATCAGTTTCCACACCTGTCCATACATCCAGTTGGCCTCAGTGGGTCCCCCAGAATGCAGTCTGAAAAATACTTTAAAGACCAGACTTGGGTTTTATAACAGTAATGTTATCTGCAGAACCACAAGTCCTCAAGCTTCACATTGGCAATATTATTTGTAGAAGTAATGGGGAAATCACAAATCTTGCACCTCTCAGGGAGGAGGGTACCATTAAACAGTAATTAGTTACAGCAGTAAGGAGGTTAGGGAACTGTGGCTGGTTAACTACTGGCTACATCTGTCCTTTATAGAAATCAGATTTTGATGACTATTTATACCTTATGGCTGTAAATTATTTTAATATGGATGGTTTCATTTCCATAGTCATTATCTAACCTCTCTCTTCTACTCCAAGATCTTAACCAAGATCTTGGATCTTCTATTCCAAGATCTGTACCAAGTAGCCACATTTAGTTGTCACATCTCCTCGAGCTCCTCTCAGTTGGGGCAATTTTTTAGACTTTCATTGTCTTTTGATGATCTTAACAGGTTTCAGTACTAGTCAGATATATGGTAAAATGCCCCTCTTTGGAATTTTCATGATGTTCTTTTCTTGATTAGACTGAGGTTATGGGTTTTTGAGAGGAAGATTGCAGTGGTAAAGTACGATTTTTTTAATCATATCGTATCAAGAGTACATATCATCAACATGATTAATGACTGTTCACATTGACCTTGGTAACCTGGCTGATGTAGAGTCTCTTAGCTTTCTCCTCTGTGAAGTTACTTTTCCCTCCTTTTACATACTGCAGTGACTTTGGAATGAGGTCACTATGTGTGGCTCACAGTCAATAAGTGGGAGTTATGGTCCAGCTCCTTGAGGGTGCTGTGACTACCCAAAAATTACTTGGAATTCTGGATCAGAGAGTTGTCTATTCTCCCCATTTATTTGTTTTATTCAGTTATTTATGTAAACATGGGCCAATAGATATAATATATAAGCATTTTATATTCTGAATTATAATTGAATACTATTATTATTTTGTTGCTCAAATAATTTTAACTTCAGTCATGGGGAACTCTTCAGTTAGCTCCTGTGTTCTTTTGATATATCCCCATCATTGTATGTCTGTGTATGTGTGGGTTTTCCTTTCTTTTTTTTTATTAACTCATAAACACATAGATCATGTATACATTATGGGGTACAATGTGCTGATTTTATATACAATTAGGAATGCTTACATCTAACTAGTTAATATAGCTTTCACCTCATTTACTTAATTATTATATTAAATAAGAATTATTATATTATTTATACTCTATACTTAATAGATTTGACATATACCCTTCCAATATGAACCATAGGAATGGTCCCACTGTTTACCTTCCATCCATCAAATCTACCCCCTCCCCTCCTATCCTCCTCCTCTTCCCTCCACCATCTTGGGCTATGGTTGAGGATTATCTTTCTTGTGAAAGTGCGAGCAATTATAAATTGGTTTCATAATAGTACTGAGTACCTTGGGTACTTTTTCTTCCATTCTTGAGATACTTTACTAAGAAGAATATGTTCCAGCTCCATCCATGTACATATAAAAAGAGATAAATTCTCCATCTTTTTTAAAGGTTGCATAATATTCCATGGGGGTCAATGGACACTTGGGCTTCTTCCGTGACTTGGCTATTATGAATTAAGCTGCAGTGAACAATCTGGTGCAAATATCTTTGTTGTAAAGTGATTTTGGTCTTTTGGATATATACCTAGTAGAAGAATTGCAGAGTTGAATGGTAGGTCTACTTTTAGATTCCTGAATATTCTCCAAACTACTTTCCAAAAGGAATGTATTAGCTTGCATTCCCACCAGCAGTGCAGAAATGTTCCTTTTTCTCCATATCCGCACTAACATCTGTAGTTTTGGGGATTTTGTTATGTGAGCTACTCTTACTGAAGTTAGATGATATCTCAGTGGTTTTGATTTGTATTTCTCTGATGATTAAAGATGATGAGCAGTTTTTCATATAGTCCATGTGCCTGTCTTCTTCAGAGAAGCTTCTTTCAATTCCCTTCCCACAATGAGATGACATTACTTGTTCTTTTCTTATTAATAAGTTTGAGTTCTCTGTGGATTCTGGTTATCAAACCTTTGTCAGAAACAACCTGCAAATATCCTCTCCCGTTCTAAGGGCTGTCTGCTTGCTTTACTTACTATGTTCTTGGCTGTGCAGAAGCTTTTTAATTTGATTAGATCTCAGTAATGTATTTTTGGTGTTGCTACAATTGCCCCTGGGGCCCTCCTCATAAAGTATTCTCCCAGGCCAATTTCTTCAAGAATTTTCCCTGCACTCTCTCCAAGAATCTTTACAGTTTCATGTCTTAATTTTAAATCTTTTATCCAGTGAGAGTCAATTTTTGTTAATGGTGAAAGGTATGGGCCCAGTTACAATCTTCTAAAAGTCTCTAGCTAATTTACCCAGCACCATTTGTTAAATAGGGAATCTTTCCCCCAAGTTATATTTTTGATAGGCTTGTCAAAGATCAAATGATGGTAAGTATCTGGGTTCATCTCTTGGTTCTCTATTCTGTTCCATACATCTACCTCTCTGTTTTTGTGCTAGTACCATGCTGTTTTGATCACTATAGATTTATAGCATAGTCTGAAGTCTGGTAGCATGATTCCTCCTGATTTGTTTTTACTTCTGAGTAATGTCTTGGCAATTTGAAGTTTTTTCTGTTTCCGTATAAAATGGAGTATTAATTTTTACAGATCTTTAAAGTATGACAGTGGTGTTTTAATAGGGTTTGCATTAAAATTTTATATTGCTTTGGGTAGAATGAACAGTTTATTAATGTTGATTCTTCCCAGCCATGAGCATGATATGTTTTTCCATTTGTTAACATCTTCAGCTATTACTTTTCTCAGAGTTTCATAGTTCTCTTTATAGAGATCTTTCATGTCCTTTGTTAGGTAAACTGCCAAATATTTCATCTTCTTTGGAAGTTTCAAGACATTTAAGAAAATAAGAAATCATATGAAATCTTTTCTCAGACTATAATGAAATAAAACTAGAAAACCATCAGAAGAGCAACTTTAGAGTTTTTACAAATATACAGAAATTAAACAACATGTTTCTGAGCAACCACTGAGTGAATGAAAAAATGAAGAAGGAAACCAAAATATTTCTGGAAAAAAAAGAATATAAAAACATACCATATCAAAACCTATGGGATATAGGTTTGTACATACTAGATAAGGCCTTTACATTAAATGTTTTAAGTATCTTCAGAGAATTTAAGGAAATCATGTATGAAGAGCTAAAGAAAACAAAGAGAACCACCTGTAAAATAATATTAAGGGGATAGCTTATAGTAATAAATACTTACATCGAAAAGTAGGACCATTTCAAATAAACAACCTAATAATGCACTCTAAGGAACTAGAAAAGCAAGAACATATCATACCCCAAATTTGTAGAAGAAAAGAAATAATAAAGGTCAGAGCAGAACTAAACAAAATAGAAACTAAATAAAAACAAAACATCTTAAAAAATGTATATAGTACTTTTAATTTTACTCATTAAATTCTTTAGCACTAAGATTGGTTTCATTCTTTTCTATGATTTCTATGCCTTTGTTGAATTTCATATATGTATTGTGAATTGTTTTCATGGTTATATGGGGTCATCTTATTTTTATTTTCTTTCATCACATTGGGTTTCCTTAAGTTTTTATTTTGAATGTTTTCCTGACAATATATTGATTTCCATTTCATTGGAATCTGTTACAGGAGAGTTATTATTTATTTATTATTTATTTTTTTGGGGGGGTGATGTAATGTTTCCCTGATTTTCATGTTTCTTGTTTCCCTGCATTGATATCTGTGCATCTGGTGGAACAATCACCTCTTCCAAACTTTCTAGAGTGCCTTTCATGGAGAAAGAGGGTCACCTGAAGATGAGTGTTTGTGCACAAGTGTTGACAAGTGGTGTGGTGACTCTGTTTATGGTTAAGTGCAGTGGAATAGTCTCTGTGCAGCCTCTTGACCTGCAGTGAACATCAGCAATAACTGTCAATGCCTCAATGGCTCAAGCTACAGAAGTCTGTAGCAGGGTGGGCAGCAGTGCAGTTTGTTAATATCCTTGATGTCAGAGTGTTTGAGGTTCTCCTATTAATCATTTTTCCAAAAGGGTAAGATTTTAGATTTGGCAATTCCTATTGATGTCATCCTGACCTTACTCACAGGGACTTCAGTGTTGTTGGCTTCCAGGTACAGGTACTTGAACTCATTGTGGGGTTAGGGTTTTAGGCTCAGGGTTTCATTAACATATTGTGGCAACTGGGTCTTGGGGTACAGGCTCATTCTCTGTAGCAGGATTGGATGTAGATTGCCCACAGAGTCACAATCTTTGACTCTGAGGCACCCTTGAGTAGCTCATGCTCACAGGGTATATGATAGTTTTGATTCTAACCCTGGGGTGTTCAAGTGGTAGGCCACAGCTCTGGCTTAACTCTGGGGCAAAAGAGGTATTCTAGAGGCTTGGGCCAAGGGACAAATGTATGGTTGCAATTGAACAACCTGAGCCAATAGGGCTTACTGACAATTTTAGACCCAGAGTATGAGGCACCATGTAGTAGTGACTCTAAACTTTAGTTCAGTCATATTGCAGACTCTGTGATGCTGTGTATAGCAGTGACAAGTACCCTAGGATGGCAGAGCATTGCTGTCCTTTAAACCATGGAGGGTAGGGAGCAGCACAGTGATGAATCCTCTCCCCAGTGACAGGAGTGTTGCAGTAGCTCAGAAGCTAAAGGCCAGTAGAAGACTTTGTACATACTAGATAGGTACAGAGTTACTAGGAAGGAAGTACAGAGTTTGTACATACTAGATAAGGCCTTTGCATTAAATGTTTTAAGTATCTTCAGAGAATTTCAGGAAATCATGTATGAAGAGCTAAAGAAAACAAAGAGAACCACCTGTAAAAATATATGTAATAGCAATAATTGGAAAGAAATTAGTAAAAGGAACCAAATAGAAATTCTAGGGCTAAAATATAATAGCTGAAAGAAAATAGAAATTCTCTAGAGGGTTTCAATAGCAGACTTCCATAGGCAGAAGAAATAAACACCAAACATCAGGTAGGACAAGATAAATTTCCCTTTCTGAGTAGCAGAAAGGAAAAGGTATGAAGAAAGATGCTTATAGGTAAGGAAGCTACAGTACTATAAGCAAGTTTACCAATATACCCTCTACAGTAGTCCCAGAAAGGGAAGATAAAGACAAAAACTTCCAGAAATTGTGGCCAAAAGCTTTCCAATTTTTATGAAAGAAACTAAATTTAAAGAAAAAGTTATCAAGAGGGAATCAAAAAGTTTCACTAGAAAAACATGATTAAAAATAGGGAAATTGTAGAAACAGAGCAACAATGATATAAAGTATATAGAAAAAACTGGCATTATAACAAAAGTAAGTATACTGATAAAGCTAGTCATTCTAACAGTTAATGGATTAACTTACCATTAAAAGAGAAGTATTGAAAAATTTTAAAAACCATATGCCACATACCATATGATAGACATACAATTTTTTTTTTTTTTTGAGACAAAGTCTCACTTTGTCACCCTCGGTAGAGTGTAATGACATCACAGCTCACAGTAACCTCAAACTCTTGGGCTTCAGTGATTCTCTTGCCTCAGCCTCCCAAGTAGCTAGGATTACAGGTGCCCACCACACCTGGCTATTTTTAGAGACAAGGTCTTGCTCTGGCTTAGGCTGGTCTCTAATTTGTGAGCTCAGACAATCCACCCTCCTCAGCCTCTCAGAGTGCTAGGATTATAAGTGTGAGCTACTGTACCTGGCAAGAGATGCACTTTTTATCCACATTCACAAACATTCTGAAAGTGAAAGATGATGGAGATGATTTTTCACATAAGTAGTAGCCAAAGAGAACTAGGATGGTCATACTAATATCACATAAAAGACATTTCAACCAAAATTATTAAAAGAAGCATATAAGGATACTATATGTTGGAAAAATGGTTAATTCATGATAAATATATACCAGTTTATATCAAGTCAGTATTTACTTTGATTTTGATGAGGGGATTAATTCCTGAATTTTTTGATCTATTTATATGACATTACTCTATAATATTTTCATAACAATATTAGCATTTTCATCTATGACATGGAATATTTTCCCACTGATTCAAATTTTTAAAACTTTCTATCATTATCAATTTGTATAATCTAGATTAATTATGAGACTATGTGTATATAACTACTAAATAACCAACTTAGCTCAGCAGATAGGAAATACTAATACTGGTTTTTGAGTAGATTTCTTCTGATTGAATTATGAGTAATTTTAACTTCAGAAACTTAGAAAACTGTGAAACTGATGTTATCAAGGGAGATGACTGTCTTTGCAGAACAAGTACACATGTTGAGAGGGTCTAGTCTATTTTTATGTGTTGATTCCATAATATTAGATGCAGGTAACCTGGAGACTATAAAAGCATTAATAATTTAATTCTGATCTAGGAACTGGCTGTACGGTAATAGTTTCAGGCTCCTCTGTATGTCTTTTTCTAAGGGAAAAAGACTTCACATCTTTTGTATTGACCTGGATGGAAGTGGAGTGTATTCCCTTTTAGTGGCTGAATAAATAATTTTGGCAAAACCATGCTGCCTGACTAGCTAACTACAGAGTTTGATAAATGGAAATTTTTGGCAGGTGTGGTATAAGCGGACAGGGAGTGAAGTTTGGATCAACTGATCTACAGCCTGTGGTACAACATACAGTAGTTTTTCCTAATATTATATTTTCTTCTCTCTTTATTTGATAATTTTGCAACAATGTGAATTATTATGGATTCACTGTAATTAAATATGTTGGCATATGAATTTGTAAGATGATTGCATCCAATTATTCCTAGGAAAAACAGAATCAACAGTCGGAGTTTACTTTTGAAAACTTAGTAAGCACTGCCCTTGACTTTTTTGGAGCTGGTATAGAGACAACAAGCACAACCCTGAGATATGCCCTTTTGCTCCTGCTGAAGCATCCAGAAGTCACAGGTATGAGCACAGATATGAGCAGTGTGTGATGGGAAGTAATGTTGGGAAGACACAGCTGGTGTCCTCCATCCTGTTTCCCTTAGAAAGTGACATTATTTAAAATCCTGTACCACCAGCTGTATTCAGTCCAATTTTTTTTAGTTGTTTTGGATTCATTGAGGGTACGAAGAATTAGGTTATGCTGATTGCATTTGTTAAGTAAATTCCCTCTTATAGTTGTGTCCCATACCCAAGAGGTGTGTCATACACCATGACCCTCTAACCCCTTCTCTCCCCCCCACTTCCTGCTCCCTCATTCCCCTAATCCCCACCATGTATTAGCTCATCTCTGTTTTCACATTAGAATTGAGTACATTGTATTCTTGCTTCTCCATTCTTGTGATGTTTTACTAAGGAGAACATGTTCCACCTCCATCCAGTTTAATACAAAAGATGTAAAGTCTCCATCTACTTTAGTGGCTGAATGGTATTCCATGTTATCCATAAATCACAACTTGTTAATGCATTCCTGGGTTGACAATCAGTCCAAATTAATGATGTGATTAAAATGGGACATCTTGGCATAATAGAAGACATTGACTCAGGGAAGTAAAGGCACCATGGCAGAAAATCAATAGAGCTCTGGTACAGCATTAAATTTCCAGACCAATCCAGGTCTGGATTTCCTGGGTGGTAATTTATAACAGATAGGCAACCTAAATTGGCCTAGGAGTACATATTGGCTTTATTATGAAAAAGAAACTTTGAACAGCGGGTCTATTTTTGAAGATATCTTTCCTAAGTATGAAATTTCCATGTTCTAATATTGAAGTAGGGAAAGTGGAAATTCTCCTTACTGAATCAAACTGGAAAACCTAGAAATTTCATGAGGCTACCTGAGATAATTTCCAGGCTGGAAATGAGTTTTAAAAGCTCCATAAGCAAGATGTCTCCATATACGTAAAAGATATACCTTAAAGAAGCTTATTATTCCCGAAGTCTATTCCATAAAATGGGTGTTTGATAAAATAAAAATATTTTTGAGGCATGGGGCACTAATTATACCTTTTATAATACTTTAGAAATTTGCCTTTAACAAATTGTATATTTACAACATATGCTTTTTATGTGTCAAGATCACACTAAAATGACACTAACTTCTCGTTTATACGAGAATTAGTGTCTTCAAAGTAGGAGGAATAGAGTACAGGATACCTCCAACAGAGAAGTGATTGATAGTCTGAGGTTCCCAATAGGTAGGAAATTATTAGTGGTGGTTTGAAACCACTACTCGAGAATATGGAAATAATTCTAACTAGGGAAATAAAAAATTATGAATTCAAGTAAAGAGAGACCAGTAAGTTCAAGAATGTAACAAAAATCGAAGGCAATCATAGCTATCTTACCAGGGATGAACATTTATGTAGTTAGAATGATGTAAACAGGTCTCTCTCACCTTTTCTCCTTCCTAAGAGGGACCCATTTTCACTATCTTTAGAAGAGCACTAACTTGCTCCTTATTCTTCGTAATAAAATCTCTCTTTTTTACTCTGAAAAAAAACGAATGGCATAGACAGTGAAGGAATATTAATATAATTAATTCTTTAAATTATAGTCTAAATATTTTCTGGATAATGAGTGGAGTGAAAGAAGTGTGTTTTTGTGTATCTACTTGAGAGTGTGTCCAAATATCAGGTGGAGATGGAGATTATTCATCTCCCAAAGTGAGAAATCATTAAATATTATCCACAAATGGATAAGATAGAAACAATCTTTACTTAGCAAAATGAAAATATTTTTCCAAAGAAGCTGTGGAATGTCCAAAGTGCCCACATTTACATTTCAGAAGTGGGAGGTTCAAGAGAGTACAATTGCACATGGTACAGACACACATACACACACACATACACACACACACAGACAAATACCTACATATAACTCATTTAGTACATTTTAATTTTTAAAACCTCATATTTTGATATGAAATTAATATTTGATTTCTCTTTTTATACTTGCAAGACAGTAATTTCATAATGGTTACATTCATAGTTTATATAATCAAACATTTTATCATTTTTTGTAGTATTTATTATGTATGTCAATACACGTACATATGTAAAGATTTAGTTTAATGCCTAGCTTATAGTTTGTGTATTTGTATTATAATAAGTCTCTGAGTCTATAGGGACTTCTACCTCTATAATTTAAGTTTATAATGACTTTGGGTTACTTTCATAAGCATAAACCTGATTCTTATGACAAATATCCATTTTTCTCCTTTTTCATCAACTCTTATTTGTGTCTTATTAGCTAAAGTCCAGGAAGAAATCAACCATGTGGTTGGCAGACACCGGAGTCCCTGCATGCAGGACAGGACCCGCATGCCCTACACGGATGCCATGGTGCACGAGGTCCAGAGATACATTGACCTTGTCCCCAACAACCTCCCTCATGCAATGACCCATGATATTAAATTCAGAAACTACCTGATCCCCAAGGTAAACTTCTTTCTCCTACATGGGACTTCAGTACTCTTAAAATCCCCAATCCTATACCAACACAAGATGAGAGAAGTGCAAAACTCAGATGTGTGGCAGCTTAATGGGCTTTGTGTTATTTTAGTTTGGAGCTATAATACTTTATTTATTTAGTTA
>CAUYQV010097571.1:0-11657 GCA_963574575.1 Galagoides demidoff
CGCCTGTGGTCCCAGCTACTTGGGAGGCAGAGGCAGGAGACTCGCTTGAGCCCAGGAGTTGGAGGTTGCTATGAGCTGTGATGCCACGGCACTCTACCCAGGGGGATAGCTTGAGGCTCTGTCTCAAAAAAAAAAAAAAAACAAAAAAACAAAAACCATTCCAAATCACATCTTATGGCCCTTTATATAAAATTTTATATCTCTGAATGTTTTGATAACATTTATTAAAAGTACTATAAATAAAAGATCCCTAAGGAGGAAAAGTTTATTTCTAAAGCTTTATTATTAATATCTGTTCAGTATATAATGGTATTTAAGTTAGAATTTTTTTTTTATTCATAGGTTTATGATTTGGGCCACGATGGACAAGGAATGAGCAGAGTTGCCTCAGTTTCACAGAATGCTATTGTCTCTGCTGCTGGTAACATTGCTAGGTAATGTTAATTTATTTTATAGGCATAATTATATTATTTCTGTGTAGTATATTAAAATTAAATTATGTTTATGTTTGAAACAGAGAGCTGCTAGAGACTCCTAGAAATTCTTTTTATTCTGTTAGTTTGCAGTTTGTTTTTGAGATGAGTGTCTCTGTTTCCTGGCTACTCATACTCCTGAACTCAATTGATCCTCTTATCTCAGCCTGCTGAGTAGCTGGGATTATAGACACCTGTCACCATGAGAACTATTTTATTCTTACGTTTAATGGTTTGAAACATTTGGTTTTACTATGTAAAGTACAGCTTCAAGGCCTACATGGTTCAAGTTTAGTTGACTTGATTATTGACACAAGTGCAGAATATAGAATTTCACAGTTGTCATATCCTCATTTTATTCATGAGGAAATTGAATCTAAGGGATGTTACTTAGGTTCAAGTAAGTGCTTGAACCCAGCTTAGAAGCCAGATCTTCAGATATTCTTTGCTGTTTACCTATATCCCAATTGCTTTGGTCAGCTGCAGATATTCTTTCCCCCAAATAAAGGCCTCATCTCACATTTTCAGCTTTTGTTGTTTATGTGTCTAGGTAATTGCTAGAATCAGATGTCATAATGAAAAATCAACATTTAAAAAATGTTTGCTCTTCAGTAAAAAAAATTCTGAAGGCATATATAATTTTAAACATGATGCTTGTTTTTTTCCCTTAACTTTGTTTTGGAAATTTCTTTAAATCTACTGAAAAATTAAAAGAACAATATGATAAAAATTGTTACATCCTTCATCTTTATTCACCAGTTGTTAACGTTTTTATATGACATTTAAAAGTAAGTTGCAGACATCATGACATTTGTTCATCCTTAAATCTTCAGCTTCCTCTCATATCTCTTAAATAACATAGTACAATGTCATACCTAAGAAAACGAACAGTAATTCTGTAATGTTATTTGCTAGTTATAGTCCACATTAAAATTACCCAGTAGTGCCAGAAATCTTTATCTATTTCTCTTTCCATTTTTTCCAATTTCAGTCAGAGCTTATGAATTGGTAATTAGTCTCTTTAATATACAACAACCCCTTCACTATCTTTTGTTTTTCATAACATTGATATTTGGGAGAGAAGGGCAGAAAATTATTTACTGAATAGTCTAATTTCTGATTCATCTATTTCTTTATAATTAAATTCTTAGTAATTTTTTTTAGCTAATATTACATATGTGATGTGAACTTATTGCATTATATCAGGAGGCACAGAATATTAGTTTTACCACTTTTGAAAACTTGGTTAAGGTAATGTTTACCAAATACCTACATTATAAAGGCCTGTTCCCCCCCTTGCTAATTAGTACTAATCCTTACAATTATAATTTTATACTTTGACAACATTTAGTTCCCCATCAGCCATTTACCCAATCATTTTAGCCTTTTGTAATGATCTATATTTGAAAATAGGGTTACTTTTAATAATATTAATGTAAAAAGTATGCATTTAAGAGTTTTTGCCATTCTTTTTACCATTGTAAACTTTCTTAAGAAGTTAGTATTAGGATCGGTGACCGTAGCACAGTGGTTACTGTGCCAGTCACATACCCTGAAGTTGGCAGGTTCAAACCCAGCCCGGGCCAGCTAAACAACAATGACACTTGCAACAAAAAAGAAAAAAATAGCCAAGCATTCTGGCGGGTGCCAATAGCCCTAGCTTCTTGGGAGGCTGAGGCAAGAGAATCACTTAAGTCCAAGAGTTTGAGGTTGCTGTGAGGCGTGACGCCATGTCATTCTACCAAGGTTGACATAGTTAGACTCTTGTCTAAAAAAAAAAAAAAAAGTTAGTATTAAATTATTTTAGGATATGTATATTTAGACATGTAAAAATGCTGATTGAAATGTTTATTATAATTTAGTATGCACATTTTTAAAAGACTTTAGTTTTTCTCATTTCTTTTAGGACCATCGATCGTTCTGTTTTTAAGCCAATTGTTCAAATAGCAGTGATTGAAAATTCTGAATCACTGGACTGTCAGTTATTGGCTGTCACACATGCAGGTATGTTTATATAGCTGCAAGTGTTACAACTTTTGATAATCATTAGAATCATTAGATTTAGAAACTTATGACTAGAAATATGTTTTTGCTTCAATATCAGTTGTCAAGCCATATTAATAATTCATAAGATTAAAGATTTTGAAAACTGGACGATTCCCCTGTTCTGTCTCCTTATCTTATAGATGTAAAACCAGATCTGGAAGGAAGTGGCACACATTTTGTGGCAAAGCATGAATCGGGGCATAGCTCCTTTGACTTGTTGCAAGTTCTTTCTACTGAAATATATTAATCCACTTTTCAATTCCAAGTGATGTTTTCTTAGGAATCTGCTGCAGCTAGTAGTCCAGATGGTAACTTAATACCAGTCAGGAAAGTGATTTGTGGTTTTAACAGACTTCTGTGTTTCTAAATGGAATTACTTCAATAAAATATGCACCTTGATCCTTTATTTTGTGTTATTGATGCATAATTTTACCCCATCTTCAGGTGTTAGGTTGTATTTCAGCACTTGTCCATTCAGACAACCATTGGCACGACCTAATACACTGACACTGGTTCATGTCCGCTTACCTCCTGGATTCTCAGCATCGTCAACAGTGGAAAAACCTTCCAAAGTACATAAAGCTCTTTATAATAAAGGTAAGTTTTTAAAATTATAAGACACCTTGAGGCATTTGAAAATGCTGTAAACCAATTACCCAATAACGTTTAGAATGTTTTGGTTTTTACCTAGTTACTCATTCTTTGTAATAACTTTTATAGTATTTCAAGCATTTTCAGTTGGTGTGTATATAAAAATAATACTGTTTTTTAAGTCAGTATTAATTTTAGCATGTTAACTTTGCATATGAATTCACTTGTCAAAATCATTACCATATCCAGGTATTAGACTCTTTGAACTCTTAGAATAGTTGGGAAAACTCAAGTGACTTTTTTGATACTTTGCCTACTGATAAGAAGAGTTTTGTATCCAACAGTACAAAATCGTGATAACAGAGTCTTTAGAATTCATAAGTTCTAGCTAAATGTCAAAACTAGAAAAATTTGTAAGTACTTTTTCTCACTATGGGAAAGCATTTCCAAAACATTATTTTTTTGTTTTCTAACTATTTTAAAGCCATTATGCTTATTCTGTCTCTTCTAACATTTCCTTGTTTTATACCCAAATGAAACTTTCCTGTACAAATAGAGGTTTCAAATATATAGGATCATGTACCTTCCCAGTTTTTTTTTTTTTTTTTTTTTGAGACAGATTCTTACATGCAAGCTTAGTAACGTGGCATCACAGCTCACAGCAGCCTTAAATTCCTGGGCTTAAATGATTCTCTTTCCTCAGCCTCCTAAGTAGATGGGACCACAGGCGCCCACCACAACGCCCAGCTATTTTTGTTGTTGTTGTTGTTTCAGTTGTCATTGATGCTTAGCAGGCCTGGGCCCATCTCAAACCCACCAGCCTTGGTATATGTGGCCAGTGCCCTACTCACTGAGCTACAGGTGCCGAGGCGGGGACGTTGATTTTATATCCTGAGACTTCACTGTATTTCTCGATCACTTCCAGGAGTCTTGTGGTTGAGTCTTTGGGATTTTCTAAGTATATGAGATCATTAGCAGACAGCAAGAGTTTGACTTCTGCCCCCATTTGGATGCCCTTTATATTCTCCTTTTGCCTGACTGTATTAGCTAGAACTTCCAGAACTATGTTGAATAGTAGTGGTGATAGTGGAAATTCTTGCCTGGTTCCAGTTCTCAGTGGAAAAGCTTTCAGTTTTACTCCATTTGGTATGGTATTAGCTGTGTGTTTGTCATAGGTGGCTTCAGTCAGGTTAAGAAATGTGTCACCCTTGCCTGTTTTCTTAAGTGTTCTTGTTAGAAAAGGATGCTGAATTTTATCAAATGCTTTTTCTACATCTATTGAGAGGATCATAATGGTCTTTGTTTTTGTTTCTATTGATATGGTGAATTATATTTACGGATTTGCATATGTTAAAACAGTCTTGCATCCCTGGGATGAAGCCTGCTTGATCATGATGTATAATTTTTTTAATGTGTAGCTGCAATCTATTAGCCAAGATTTTATTGAGTATTTTTGCACTGATACTCATTAGTGAAATTGGCCTGTAGTTCTCCTTTCCTGGTTTTAGAATCAGGTTGATGTTTGTTTCATAGAATATGTTGTGGAAGGTTCCTTCCTTCTCAGCATTCTAGAGTAGAATCTACAGTATAGCTAAAAGCTCTTCTTTGAAGGTTTGATAGAATTCTTTTGTGAGGCCATGTGGTCCAGGGGTTTGTGTGTGTGTGTGTTAGAAGCTTTTCTATTCTTTCTTCAGTCTCAGTGCTTGATAGTGGTCTATTCAAGAAATCTATTTCTTCCTGATTAAGTCTAAGGAGATTGTGTGGTTCCAAGTATTGACCCATTTCCTTCACATTGTCAAGTTTCTGGGCATAGAGTTTTTTTATAGTATCAGAAATAATTTCTTGCATCTTTGTGGTATCAGTTCTTATTTACATTTACCCCTTTTCGTTTCCGAATGAGGTTATTAAAGATTTTACTTTTCTATTTCTAGTTAATATAGCCAATGGTTTATTGATTTTATTTATATTTTTGAAGAATCAAATTTTTGTTTCATTAATTTTCTGAATGATTCTTTCATTTTCAATTTCATTTATTTCTGATTTAATTTTGGTTATTCTGCTAGGTTTGGGATTGGATTGCTCTTGCTTTTCCATTTCTTTTTTTTTTTTTTTGACGGAGCCTCAGGTGATCCCCCTTGGTAGAGTGCCATGGCATCACAGCTCACAGCAACCTCCAACTCCTGGGCTCAAGCGAGTCTCCTGCCTCCGCCTCCCAAGTAGCTGGGACTACAGGCGCCCACCACAACGCCCGGCCATTTTTTGGTTGCAGCCATCCTTGTTGTTTGGCGGGCCTGGGCTGGGGATTCGAACCCGCCACCTTAGGTGTACGGGGCTGGCGCCTGAGCCGATTGAGCCACAGGCGCCGAGCCAGGAGCTTTTCCTGGTTTTTAAACCTTGCTGCACATTGAAATTACCTCAGGATCTTAATAAAATTCTTATGCCTGGACTCCCCCTACAGTATAATCACTTAATTGCTTTGGTACTCAACACAGGCTTCAGCGTTTTCAAAGCTCCCTGCCTCATTCTCATATGCAGCAAAACTTGGGAACCACTGGTATAAACTATTTCACATTTTTGAAAAGTATGAGAGATGCTCATAAATTAATGATAGAGGTCTTGCTGAACCCAGGGAAATATGATGGTGCTTGTCGGCCACGCTGCAGGTGGTTAGTCGTGTGTTAGGCGCTCTGGTAAACCAGAGGTGCTTGTTACTTCACGTCCTTATGGTAGTAACTGACGTGTTAGAACAGAAAGTCAATGTTCAGTTTTGTACAATGATCAGGAACATATCTAATTGGATCAGGAACATATCTAATTGGGTACTTGGAAAGTTATAGCTTGTATGGAGAGAGTATGAAGTAATATAGAGTAATATGGAGTCGGTTATACTCCCAGTACTTCAAGGCACAGGCTTTGGAAGAATATACCCTCAGCTCAGACCTTAAGGTCAGCAGTGTAATTGTTTGACAGCATCTTACCTACTCTCTTACTCTCATTTTCACAAGAGGAGACTGAGGCGAATAATAGTACCTAGACTCATAAGGTTATTATGAGGATCCAAATACAGAATAGTTTCTTACTCCATAAACTGTACGAGTTAGCTAGAATGATGTGCTTTATGCAGGTAGAGTCATGTTAAGGTCATGAGATTTTTGATTACTAAACTGTGTGATGGTAGGAAATGACTTTTACCTCCAGGTCCAATCAAATTCTGAATGGAACAGTTTGAATTTGTGTAGGATTGTTTACTTGAATAATAGAAGCTGAAGAGTTAAATTGAAGAACCAATTAATTCGTAAAGAAATGCTAAAAATGCACAAAGTTTCTGTAATGATTACATTGAATTTTAAGAAACGAATAAAAGCAGCCGTGATTTGGTATCAGTTCTGATCTTTCAAAGAAATGAGAAAGTTTAAATGAAAAAGCATAAATGATAAAGGTTATAAATCGTTTATGACCAGGAAGTAAACTATCAAAAACTATAGCAGATAAATTTAAAATAGCCTCAAAACTCAGAGTGCGTGAGAAAAATGATGAGTAAATAAGTTATTTATTTTTTACAACAGTTTAATTATGTGTGTTGAATTAACTCATAGGTTAAACTGTAAACCTGGCTTATTATAATGACATAATAAAATATTTGGGCAATCCTAGGTAGTAACCAAGGTAGCAAGCCAGAGTATGACTGAATTATTGACTTCTTTATCAAAGTATCACCTAATTACTGACTTCCCTACCTGAGCATGAATTTAGGTTCACAATATATGAACAACAGTTTGAGCAGAAATATTGTTGAAAATTTATTGTCTTTTTTAAAAACTCCAGTCAATTCAAATCAATGCTGGTTTTTCTATTGTTGCAAAAGACTTTCAGATATTCACTATTTTATATAACTATTAGTCCATTATACATGCCTTATATTGAAACATAACTGAATGATTTTGGATAAGTGCAATTATCTTTAGTGTTATATGTAGCTTAAAGATTGTTAAGTCACATATACTGGAAACTTTAGTTAAAAATGTTTGTATTATATGGAAAAAAATAAGCTTTTTCAATTTGCTAAATTTATCTAATGTTTTTTATAGGATTTTTTGGAAGTAACCTGCCAGATTATCAAAGATCAGAAATTATGATGTTCATTATGGGGAAAGTACCTGTTTTTGGAACATCTACCCATACTTTGGATATCAGTCAACTAGGGTAAGTTCTCAGACTGTAAATTTGAACTTAATCTGGGTTAAAATTTATCTGAAACCAATCTGGAAAATGTTAGTTTTGTTTTTTGTAATCATTAGTAATAAAAGTCCTGTGGAAAGTAGTTAGTACTTTTGATACTAGATTTCTAAGCAATTGAATCAACATTTGTATGCATTTGGAATAATTTTTCAGACTGTCATAAGTTTTCAAATATTCTATCTCTTCTATTGACCAGGTGGAAGGTTTGTTTAGCCTGGGTATTACGCAGGCTAAACATACATTTATCCTCATTTAGGGGAAAGCTTGAAGTTCCCTGTATAAAACTTAAAAATTAATGTGACTATGTTAGAAATGTTGGCTTATTCCTAGAATTCTAAAACTGGAAGTGATTTTGAAGATCATGTGCTGTGACTCCTTTTCTCATACATTTGACTTGCTTTATAACATGCTAAAGCTTTTCATGAATGTTTAGATTTGTTAATTTAATAAAGAAATGATAGTATCTTACTTGATTTATAGTTTTTGGCCAATTATTAAATAACTTTTTTTCCATTCGTTAGTACTTATTGAAATTATCTGTTCTTGTTTATTGATATGTGTTAAAGAAATATTATATTCATCAACTATGTTTGTAGTAAGAATTTTCTCCAATTTATAGTCTTTTTATTTGTATTATTTACTGTATCTGTTTCCTTTGAGAGCCAATAACTTGATTTGTTTTTGTTTGAATTGGACGTTTTTTTACATATAGCTATTTTAATTCATAAGAACTTTACTTTAACACATAAAGTAAGCCATGACTTAAACTATTATATTTAAAAAGATCTATTTAGTAATATAAGTGTTAATTACTGGCTGTGATGGCTCACACCTAGAATCTGAACACTTTGGGAGTCTCAGGCAGGAGGATCACTTGAGGCCTGGAGTTTGAGACAAGCCTAGGTAACTTAGCTAGACCCTATCTCTACAAAAAATTTAAAAAATTAGCCAGGCATGCTGGTATACACCTGTAGTTTCAGCTGCTTGTCAGGCTGAGACAGGAGGATTTCTTACGCCTGAGCCTAGGAATTCAAGATTGTAGTTAGCTGTGATGCCATGATCATGCTTTTGCACTCCAGCCTGGGCAACAGAGTGAGACCTTGTTTCTAAAAAGAAAAACAAAACCAGAATGTTTGTTAGTATAATGTATAATAATACCCGCATTTTATATATTTTAGGGATTTGGGAACCCGGCGGATTCAGATAATGTTGCTGAGATCTTTACTTATGGTAAGGCATTTAAGGTGAACAAATTTAATTAAATTATTGAAAAACTTAAAAGGATCGGCTTCACATTATCTGCTTCCTTATTTAGTAAGATACTATTTTTTTTATTTTTTATTCTATATTTTTTACTATTCTTTACTTTTCCTAGCATGTCGATCTTCATAATGATGAAACATACAGAAAGCAGAGACTATTGCTATTTTATAGGTCAAGATACCTGAGCTCAGAGACTTCGAGTGAAAGTAGGAGAGGTTGACCAGGCCACTGAGCTGAAAATAGAATGTGAATTGGAAATCCAAAGTTCTTTCAGCATATTATACTATTTCTTTTACATATTGATCAAATAATGGCTTCTTGTTGGGAGAATAATCCTTGAAAATGAAAATTTGTCATTTAAAATTTGGAGTGGGTATCAATAGCTTAAAAGAAAAAGCTTAGCCAAGATGGGAGGGCCTTCGATTAATAATAATTATGTTTCTCTTTGAATCAACTACTGTTAGCACAATACCAACAACAAAGTCAGGGCTAGTTGTTGGAAATGTGTTTCCTTTTCAAATCAATAGTCTTCAAATTCATTCTGGAAAAATTCTTTTTTTTTTTAATTGTTGGGGATTCATCGAGGGTACAGAGAACCAGGTTACACTGGTTGGATTTGTTAGGTACAGTCCCTCTGGAAATGTTTATTTTCCATGATCCCGTTGCTTTTAAAGCGCTGTCTCATACCTAGGATAAGTACAGAGATGCTTGTGGTTTTATTAATAATTCTGTTTATAGTGCTTGCCATACAGAAGTTTTAAATTCTCATATAGATAGATCCATCAGTCCTTTCCTGTATGTTTTGTGCTTTTTTATGTACCCAGATAATATAAACTCATCTGTTTATATTTTCTTATATCAGTTTTTAAAATTTTGGCTTTTCACATGTGGAACTTTAATTGGAAGTTTATATATAGTTGAGGCATGAATATATTTTTAATTTCTTAGGTGGGTAGACACTTATCCTACTACTTTCCCCACAGACTTACAAAATTGCTTTTATCCTTTAAGAGCTCAAATATAAATGTTAAATGTTCCATATATGTTTATAATCCTGAAAATATGTTGAAATTTCCAACCTAAACTTTTGTTTGGTCCTGAGCCTTTATTTAAATTCCTTTAATAAATGAGTTTTGCTCTTGTCCTGATTATACTACATAGTAAAGTCAGTGAATATCTATGTGTTATACTTAAAAACTTTAACAGTATCTAACTATATTCTCTTTAAAAGATTTAAATTTGGAAGATATTGATGCATCATAAATTTTAAATCAAGTCACCAAGTACAACTTTCCAAAATGAAAATGTATTACTGGTAACTGCTTAAAGTAGAAAAAGAATTACAAATTTAAATTAAAAATCTGCTGGCCTTCCCTGTACTATTTGCCACCTACCTTCATTGTATCCACTTTTTACTAACTGCTTGTCCCTGGTGTTCCTTACCTGTCTGAGCTTCACTTTTCTCTTATGAATGGGGATATCCTCATGCTACCTCACAGGGAGACGGGAGCAAAGTAAACCTCTACAAAGTGCTGAGACTGTTGACTAGCACATGGCAAATGTGTGCTATTGTTTTATTTTCCCTGTGAATGAAGGTTTTGTAAATTCAGTAAAATCCTTCATCACATATTTCCTTTATGTCTTTCCTTCCAGCTTCTGTCCATACTTTGTTTCCTTAAGTTTTGGTTTTTAAAAAACAGTGTGAGAATTTTGCCAAAAAAGGACTCATGACAAAGGTTGGTTTGTTGTTTCCCTCCTAATAATTAGGTAACCTCTGGATACAAAGCAAAGACGATTGTTACTGCCCTGCCAGGGTCTTTTCTGGATCCTTTGCTATCACCATCTCTCATGGAAGACTCTGAACTGAGACAGCTGGTCTTGGAAGTAATGCACAACCTCATGGATCGCCATGACAACAGGGCAAAGCTCCGAGGGATCAGGTAGTATGCCGACTCAATTAGTGTTAATGTTTTTAAACTTACAATAGATTAGCGTGTGTAAGTATTGTGATTTTTTAAAATCTAGTGTTTTCAAGTTTTATCAGTCCAGAGTTTTATTTAATTAGTATTGAGACCATTCAATTATTTGGAGGTCATTTGATGTACTCTTCAGAGATTTCATCTAGTAATTATTAGTTATATGGATTTTATTTTTGTTTTTCTTTAAATTTAGGGATGGTATTAGGAGTTGAAATTCCTGTATGCAATTCCCTTTAATTAAACTTGGTAATCCAGTGGTATCATTACATGGAGGCTTATTTGAGGTGTTCATTGACTTGAATCTTAAATAGTTCAAATTCCTAACCATAAATATAATTTTCCATGTAAGACATGATGTAACTAAATGTACTATTTATTAAAATTGATATATTGATTGTCTCTAGAATAATACCAGATGTAGCTGACCTAAAGATAAAAAGAGAAAAAATTTGTAGACAAGATACAAGTTTCATGAAAAAGGTAAGATTATCTTCTAAAAAGTGAATGCATGATATAAGTTATAGCCATCTGACTTGTTAGGTGAGTTGTTATTGGACTATGACCTTGAAATGAAGGCATAGAATTTTGAAGTTGAAAGCCCTCAAGCCACCACCCTCAGCCTCCCCCACATCACCGTAACATTCCTGATGATGTCAGCACCTTGTGTTTAAACACTGGGTTTATAGCTATAGATTTCTTCTTCTGAATAAAATGCCTCCTCACAGTTCTTCTCTTATACTCTTTTCCTGCCGAAACACATGTATTTATTCTATTTTTAGTGGCTTTTTAATAGACGGCTTTAAGTTTTTGAAAATAGCTATCACCCATGAATAAGTAACTAGAATGAATGTTTACTATGTTGTCATTGTTATCTGCACTGTTTGGGATATAAAGATCTCTGCCCTTAATAAATGGTGTCTAGAACGGCTTAAATTGTCCTCTAAAGAGGCACAGATTGGCTGATTGGATACAGAAACTCAGACCAGACATCTGTTGTATACAGGAATCTCACCTTACCTTAAAAGACAAATATAGACTCAGGGTGAAGGGATGGTCATCTATATTC
>CAUYQV010097572.1:0-30077 GCA_963574575.1 Galagoides demidoff
TTTTTGAGATGGAGCCTCAAGCTATCCCCCTGGGTAGAGTGCCATGGCATCACAGCTCATAGCAACCTCCAACTCCTGGGCTCAAGCGAGTCTCCTGCCTCTGCCTCCCAAGTAGCTGGGACCACAGGCGCCCGCCACAACACTCAGCCATTTTTTGGTTGCAGCCATCGTTGTTGTTTGGCGGGCCCAGGCTGGGGATTCGAACCCGCCACCTTAGGTGTATGTGGCTGGCGCCTTAGCCGATTGAGCCACAGGTGCCGAGCCATTTTACTTTGATTTTTGTATTATTTTTATATGATTTTGTTTTAAGGGCCTGGTAAGTAATACGAGATTCCACAATAAATGAATGGACATTAGGTTAGATTATCTTGACAAAAATAGTGTACTAAGCATAGTGAGAGATAAAAAGAAATATATTTGTCTGTTTTCTTTTCTGTAACCCTAAAGAATCTAGGGAAGATGGCAGGACTTTCTTAAGTCCTGTGAGTCCACACACTTGTATATCCTAATTAGCAACAAAACAGAGTTTTAAAACAACCAGTTCTATTTCTGGCTGATGATTTTCCATGAATCACTTATAATTCCTGGGATTCAGTATTCTGAATTGCAGTTATGGAGATTACCACTGAAGATCTTCGGGCCCTGAAATATTCTGATTTTGCGAGCAGTTTATGGGTCAATGTCTTTGTCATAATAGGGTTGGCTCCAGGACTTACTCCTTACCCACCATGTATTTCTTTAGTCCCGGACACACAGGAGCTTAATTAACCTGACTATATACAAAGACAGTATTTCAAATAACTTTTTAAAAACAAAAATCAAATTAAAATTTTGTATTTCATTCAGTTTGGCAACATGTTCACTGATTTAACTCAAGTTGATCAACAAGACCATGACCTTATACTTTTCACACAGCTGATTCTTTTAACAGTTTGGGAAATAATCATGTCTATACTAAAACATGTTACTAAGATCCCACATAGCATCTTTATTTTTTACTCTAAAAAAGCTGAGAAGAAAAGTTAAATATATAAAAATCACATGGGTTATTTTTTACTAGGTTGTTTCCCTTTTTAAGATTCATTAATTTCTGAGCACAAAGGTTAAGTTTTTTTCAGGTGGCTTTCTGCCTAACGTTATTAGGGAGACACACTGATGGAAAACAAAAACACAAGTCACCACATGGACCTTTGAAGTGACATCTACCAGGTCTAATGGAAATGCATTGCACAGTTTTTATACAGAATCAATTGCTAGCTGTATTATTTATGTAAAAATATATAAGCAGCTCAGTTGTCCTTCCTCTTTGATTCCAATTACCTTCCTTTCACTATAAGGAAAGTAGGGTCGAATTAAAATCTGATGTCAAATTTATCATTGTAAATAGAAAAGGTTTTCTTTTATTGTCATTGTTTATTTTTTTAATGTGGCCCGTCTGGAGAATGAATGAGCTGGAATTTCACAGAGTGTGAGGGATCATTGTGCCACAGGACATGGCAGACAGGCTGGGCGTGGAGGAAGAAGCCTGAATAGACTGGAGACAAGGAAACTGCAGATGAGGACGTTTGCATCAGGTTTTCTGTGTGACATTTTGGCTTCTTGGATTTTATGAAATCCAGAAAACGCATGAGAAGAGATCCAAGTTTCACAGAGCATTATGTGATGCTCTGAAGGCAGCGCTGAGAAGAGCAAAGCCTGTAGTTCTATGAGGAGACCACCTGCCATGGTGTCATTAGCCTGATACTGCAGTGGATCCGCTCCCAAGTTGCCTTATCCATAAATGTGTGGAAGAAAAAATGCTCATTTCTACCTCACAGAAGTATGGGGTTAAATAATAAATTGACAACTTTAAAAAAATTATTAAGGACTTTATCATTATAAAATATTATTGTTGATAAATAAAAATAATTAACATATATTCAAAACTTGCTGTAGTGCTAGTTACAGTACTAAGTTTCTTATGTACATCACCTGATCTAAAATTAACAATAACTCTATAAAATTCTTGTTAGTAGTTTTTTTAGCTTCATTTTGCAGTGTGGAAACAGTCTAATCAATATCCTACAGATTATCAAGAAGTAGAGCCACAGTTGAAAACCTAGAGGGATGACATCCTACCCTGCTTTGTTGTATCTTTATTTTACATTAATATGAGGGTACAATTTTTTAGTTCACATTGTTTTCAATTCTAAGGTAAAGTTCAAGTTGTAGTTGTTTTGTGTCTTAAATGTAAATCTTTTATCCAGTGAGTTAGTTTTTGTCAATGGTGAGAGATGTGGGTCCAGTTTCTGTCTTCTACATATGGCTCACCAGTGTAAAAGACTACTCTGCTTTTGAAGCACCACATGGAGTAAGTTTTAAGTACCATATTATCTGAAATTTGGATTTTATTTATTTTGTATCTCATGAATATTTAGGCATTGTTCTGATAATCTCATACATAACAGAGTCAGAATTCAAAGTCAGATTATCAGTCTCTATGTTCCAACTTGAAGTTGGTCAAAGCTGATATCATAATATTTGTTCCATAATATGGTAGCTCTTTGAGGGTTAGAAACAAATCTTATGTGATTTTTATTTTGCACAAGAAAGAGAGCACATCAAACAAGTGTAGAGTATCAAAATGAAATATAAGATTTAATCTTAAGGACTTTCCCCATTGACGATAGCCATATAGCCCTTTTTTTTTTTTTTTGAGACATTAAAAAATGTAGCTCCAGGCTAGTGTGTCCTGGTGTCATAGCTCACAGTAACCTCAGACTCCTGGGCTCAAGTGATACTCTTGCCTCAGGCTTCAGTTGGGACTACAAATGTACACCGCCATACTTAGCTAATTTTTCTATTTTTAGTAGAGACAGAGGTCTAACTCTTCCTTAGACAGGTCCCAAAGTCCTCAGCTAAAGCAATTCATCCTCCTTGGCCTCCCAGAATGCTAAGATTATAGGCAGGAGCCACCAGTCCGGCCTACTATAGCCATTTTAATAGAAGGCAGCCTTGAATATTTAAGGTGGGGGAAAGGATGTGTACCTATAATGGTCTGAGGAAACCTTTAAAAAATGTTACTGTATGCCTGGTATCTCTCTAACTTACTCTGAAGAGAAAGTATTATTAAAATTATCCCCATGATTCTCTATGGAATATTATGTTCCATTAGTAGTTGGTAGAATATGCTGAATTATTTTACTTAAAATAATATATAAACATTAAGTATTTTCACAATCATCAAGGAAATCATCACTGTCTATAATTTTATCTGATTTTACAAATAAGTTTTTCTCCTGAAGGTGCCATTATATGTAGACCTTGTTGAAAGATTACAATAAACTTTTCTTCCAAATCTTTCACATAAATTACTAATAACAACTTTTTGATGGAGACATTCATGCCATACCTACAATATGACACATCCTGAATATTTCTAGTCCCTTCCAACTAGCAAATCAGTGTACAGTACAAAAAAAAAAAAAAACTAATAGTAGGAAATGGAACTATAAAGAATTTTTTCTTCTTAGACATGATGCATAGGCTATTACAATCAAATTCAGAATACATTTTATCTGTGAGTTTTGGCAGTAAATAAACCTGGAAAAAAAATACATGCAACAAAGATACTAAAGGAATGAGATCTTTGTCCGTGACATGTAGGTAATTTAAAAAAAAACCTTAAAAGTAATATAAACAAATGGCTTTCAAGAATTGACTTGGAATTGTTCATAAACTGATGACAGATATTGCATAGAGAAAGCATGTTCTTTTCATTCATATCTGGATATTACATATTTACATAGAAATAGCATTTACTGTTGTCCTCAAAAACCTTAGGGAAGTGGGCTACACATAAATGATTTATTTTCTTTTCTTTACATGAGAGAAGTCTGTAACGGACATTTTCTAGCATTGTTCTAGTAGTTTAAAGTATTAAGACCAAGTATCTGTGCTTCTCTGAGCCTTTGTATCATTCTTCCCAAATGGCTCCATCAATCCATGCTTTAGGCAGCAGTAACTAAAATGGGACAAGAACAATAAATGATGCCTCCTGCCCCAGTCAGGAGTCCATAAAGTGCTGTTTCTAAAACCTCAGGCAAGGGCTTCTGCTAACATTGTATTGGCATCTCCTTTCAAAGGTGATGGAAACTAAAAAGTTTGCCACTAGCCCACATACAGAGAATATAATACTAAGGACAAATGTGATAATATAGAGGGGAGATGAACAAGAATTTCTACCACTGCACTCTACTGAAATTTGCTTCAAAACTGATACAGTGAGAAAGCTTATATAATTAAAAAGTTGTGGCTTTTATTAAATTATGGGCTGGTAATGATAGCATGAGTTTAATTATCAGATGGAAATTGTGAGATTTAAAGGTTTTTATTTTCCATCAGTCCACTAAAACACATTATAAAAAGTAAAAATGGAAATTCAATCAGCCAGTAAAACCAAATGATTACAAGGATTAGCTTCAAGTTTTCAACAAAGAATTTTAATGTTCCTTACACTTACTCTAATGTTATTACTTACCTTTTAAACAAATGGTTATCATGCTACAAAAAAAAAAAAATAGTGCCCCAAAAGACATAAGACTAAAGACAAAAAGAGAACAACTAAATGTACATGGCGTTCTATCTTTGTGATTTTAAAAGTCTGTAACTTATTTCATCACCTTACAGTAGAACCTCCACCTCCCTACATTGACCACTTCGTTGTGTTGGCCTAATTTTCATAGACCAGATATGTGGTACGTATCAGTATGTACCACAGGGCTACTTCCTTCCACTGATTCCCTCCATATGTTGACCAGTTTGTTGTAGTCTCTTGGGTGGTCAACTTAGGAAGGTTCTATTATATTGTTAATAGTAAAATGTGCACATTAGAGGTACTAATGAATGAAAAACAGTGGGAAACATACGCTTGACTTTTTTTTTTAACTTCAAAAGCTTCATAATGTATTTCTTGCCTTCTTTATAAGTTGTTTTATCATTTGGACTCTAAATAGCACTAGAGTTTATGACCATAAAGGGATAAAACAGGTTATTCAATATGATGTATATATTTGAAGGCTGACTGAATGATATGTTTGAAATATTTTCTTTTTACGTTTTCATATCTTAAAAGATTCATTAGAGACAGAAGACCTTAATATACATGCAAGACTAATATAATCTATTAAGTCCTTTCTGCAACAGATAGACATGACAGTATAATAAGAAATTAATGGTATAATTCATTTTGGAAATCCCAGATAAGTTTATAAAGAGTAACTTAAACTTAATTCAATATTCTAGTGCTGTTTACATTATGCATCTGATTAAGTGCCAGAACACTTCTTATCTGGTAAATATGACTACATGCATTTTCTTACGTTACATTTTACAGATGACAGATGGCCTAGATTGTATTCCATCCTAGGACAGATAGCCTAGCATGTATTCCATCCTAGCTCATGATCTAATTCCTGATTCCAGCTAGTGTGCATGCATGTGCTTGTGTTTGGATGTGTATGTACATCAAACAGAAATACAGTCATTCATGTCACACATTCTTGTCTCATGCTAGAGGAAAAAAATGCAACTAATTGTTAAGAACAAAAAGAGCACAAAACTCAGCATTGTTGTCTATGAAATGGTACATGGGAGTGAAGGACTTTCTGAGTAATTTGTGTTAGATTTTTAAAAATATTTCATATCCCCAAATTTTAGTATTGGATAGGTTGTCAGAGATCACGTGGAGACCAAGTCTCTCATAGCAAAATTTCTATACATATTAGCCTGGAAGGTTTTATATGTGAACAATATCACTAATCAGAGGCAGAGGGCCTTCATTTGGGGTGACAATCATATTACTTCAGTCTTTACAAGTAGGAAAATATGAACATCTAAAAATTGCATACCTTATATTTTAAGCCACCAAACAACTGAATCACAGAACAACAAGATAATCAAACTCTGGAGAGAGACAGCCACAAGCTGAGAGAAAAAGGACTTGACTGAACATTAGTTTCCCTGAACCACATACAACCAGACTCCAAAGAAGCATAAAAATATATGCAAATAGTAAAAGCCTTTCAAATAATCGATAAAGACCAAATGTAGGTTAATGAGAATGAGAAGTCCACACCCTGGCAGGATTTGCCTCCTCAAATACCAATACACACTCATGGGGAAAATTAGGAAGAATCCTGAGAAGCTTTCTGACATTGCTGGCTCTGCCTCACCTTAAGGGGGTAGAAGTTGGCAGTAGAAGATGTTTGTAGGTGCCACTGCCATCTACCCTACATTACTTCAGATGACGGCCAGGGGTACCTGCTATTCTGGCCTTTAGAACTAGAGAAAAGGCAAGAAGGTTGTAAAGGACATGCCAGTGAGACCCAGGGACACAGCATCTTCCTAAGACTGTGGCTTAGTCACAACACTATATAATACCCCTTCTTCTCACCCCCATGGTTACGGTGTCTAGGAAACAATAGTGGGAGATGGTTGGAAGCTCTAAAAAATATTTTCTTCTTGGGGTACAGTGCAAAGGGAGGACCTAAAGCTAACAGGGGGAAAGAGTCATTTAGAGAAAAAAAAAAATGCTCTGGTTTTCAAGTCTACTTGATAAAAACCAAGTATCTCTACAGGGCTTTGAAACCTTGTATGTGACAGTTTTATGTGTGTGACTGAGTGTGAACATCCCAACAAACTTCAAATTGAGCCCAATTTCCTATTAGAAGCACATAAACCCACTCATAAAAAGACCTAGCAGAATTTTCTCCAAGAATAAAACATCCTTACCTCAGTCACTCTTCTCCTTGAAGATGTATCTTCAACCAAAAAAAATTAGGAGGTAAATGAAAAGGACAGAAAAAAAGACAAAATGCAATCAGCAGACTATATTTAGCTATGGAATTAGTAAAATAAGAGTTTTAAATGAACATGATTATACATTAAATGAGTCAAATGGAAAAGATAGATAATATGTAAGATCAAATAGGTAATTTCAGTAGAGTAATGGACACTAAATAGCAAAACCAAAATGGAAATACTCAAAAAACACAGAAAAATAAACAAAATATAAAGGAGAAGAATAATGCCTTCAACAAGTTCAATAGTAGACCTGCAACTCCTGAAGAAAAGAATTGGTCAAGTCACCTAGAATAAAACTGAAGACAAACATGGCCATAAAGGAACAGAAATGAAACACAAAAATCAACAACAGTAAAATAAAATAAGGGGTCCATTAGGACCTGGGGGAAATATCACTTTTATACAGGCATAACTGGAAGTCAAGAAGAAGAGAGAGAAAATAAGGCACATGAAATAGTTAAATAAATGATGGTGAAGATTTTGCAAAATTAATGACAACCTTTAAGTACAGACCCAAGAAGCTCAGAGAGCACCAAATAGAAAAATTAATAAAAATACCACAGCTTGTTAATCCATTTCTGACTTGGTGGGCATTTAGGCTGTTTCCACATTTTGGCAATAGTAAACTGAGCTGCGATAAACAGTCTAGTGAGTAAGGGAAGGCAGGAGGTTGTTGGGGGGTCAAGGACAGGATTCACCTTTGGCTGAAGGGACACAAATATAAGAGAATCCTTATCTAACAAAAGCAATCAATGTAACCTGCTACTGTGCACTCTCAATGAACCCCCGGCAATAAAACAAACAAACAAACAAAAAATTAATACATATATACACATCAAATTACATTCAAATTGCTCAAAATGGAGTCATATAAAAAAACCTGAAAGAAGCCAGAGGAAGAAAATATATTGTTGATATAAGAACAAAGATGAGAATTGCAGCTCACTTTCATTAAATAAATTAGGCAACTGGGAAGCTCTTGTGGCTCAAAGGAGTAGGACACTGGCCCCATATGCAGGGAGTGGAGGGTTTAAATCCAGCCCCAGCCAAAAAAATACTGCAAAAAAAAAAAAAAATAGGCAACTAAAGATACATTAAAGTAATATTAAGTACTGAAAGGAGAAAAAATATTAACCCAGAATTCTATATTGAGTGAAAATATCCTTCAAAAAAGTTGGATAAGGCCAGGCACAGTGGTTCATGACTATAATCTTAGCACTTTGGGAAACCGAGGTGAAAAGATCCTATGAGACCAGTCTGAACAATATAACAGCACCTCCTCTGTACAAAAAACAGAAAAATCACCCAGATGCAGTGGCACATGCCTGTAGTTCCAGTTACTCAGGAGGCCGTGGGAGGAGGATTGCTTATGCCCAGGAGTTTAAGGTTACAGTGAGTTACAATGATACTAGTAGACTCCAGCCCAGAAAACAGAGCAAGATCCTGTCTCATAAAAAAAAAAAAAAAAAAATAGTTGGATAAATACTATCTGAAAAACAAAAACATGAAGAATTTCATTGCCAGAAGAAATAATTAATTGTATCTGAATAAATTAATTTGCAATGAAGTTTTATAGGCAGAATAAATATAATTTCAGTCAGAAACTTACATATACACGAAGAGTGTAAAGAATTGGCAATGAAATAAATGCACATTTTTTATATTCATATGTTTCTTTATTTTTTAATTTTCTGAAGATAACTATCTAAATTAGTGGTTCTCAACCTTCCTAATGCCATGACCCTTTAATACAGTTCCTGTGGGTTGCAACCCACAGGCTGAGAACCACTGAGCTAAAGCAAAAAGGGTAATAGCATGTAATATATTAATAGAATATATAAAATATATTTCCTTGAAAAATCATCACTTAGTTTGGAAGGAATATGTGGTGGCCAAGCTTTAACATTACCAGTGATGTGATATACTCTGATTTGAAAGTCAAATCTGAGCATATAAAAATATGTTATGTTGATGGCTACACAAATCCGTGAAAATACTAGTCATTTCATTGTGTATTTTATGGTATGTAAATTATAACCCAATAAAGAAACTTTAAAAGGATACATACATACATACATACATATATATATACATGTACATATGTATATATATATGTGGGTGTGTGTTTATATGTATATGTGTGTACATATATATTTTATATACTATATCTAGATATGTCTGTATTGTAAAACCAAGGGAAATTTCTAGATATTTTAATAGTATAAAAAACAAACTAATATTTAGGAAAATGCTCAACATAGGAGAATGAAAGAAAAAAGAAAGGAAGCAAAGTACAAATTGAAAACAGAAATAATCCCCTTAAGTATTAATGGGATGAACATACAAGTTAAATGGAAGAGATTGCCAAATTAGATATTTATTTTTAAAAGCCACATCCAAAATATAGTTATCCTAAAACTACTTCTTTAATAAAAAGTCACATACAGTGTGTGTGGGGAGGGGATAGAGATTGGCCATGGTTTATTGTCTATTTGTTGTTGCAGTTTCACCATCTGTGACCCACCCATCCGTGACACTTTCACACGTCAGCACTCTTGGATCAGCAGTTCTCAACACTTTAATTGACAATGAGGAGTTGTGGTCTCTTTTCCAGGAAACAGTCTTCTATTTTTTTCTGTGTTTTTCGCGGTAAAGTTAGTAAGCATTGTATTTGGATTAGGTGATGATCGAGGTGTATATGACTGTAAATATAGAATATCTGAAAATTCCGTAAATCTATTTATGTCAAGCAATGACTTACTTTTTCCCTTGTGATATAGAAACAAATGTGGTGAAGAGGCAACACAGTTTATCGAAAGCTGAGATAGAGGAGGAACTGAAGGGTCAGATTTTGAAGGAAATGAGCACGTTTGCTAGTTTAAACAGTAAACAAGAAAAATTGTAGATTCACAATGTGAAATTACTTGTTGTGAGGAAGAAAGAGATGGGGAAGAAGAAGATAAGGCAGATGGAGAAGAAGAAATGTAAAATATGGAGCCTGAGAAAGGAAGACTACATCCATTTGTAAAAATAGATGAGCCTTCAGCTCAGATGAAGACTCCATCAGGAATGATGCTGAACTCACAGCCGACAAAGGACTGGGGAGGTGACAATCAGTTAATAATATGAGGACTCAACCAGAAGTACAATTGAGAATAGAACCCAAATTCCATCAGATGATTGCCAACTGTTATTGCCAATAAAACTGTGGCTGTATTATCAAGTTCACAAACTAGAAACTACATTTAGTCAAAGAGTTATGTAAGGATGTTTTCATCCAAAATTCTGGCAATTTCATACAAGAAGAAATGTTAGAACTAATTGGAATTCTAAATTGTGGTTGTACTGGCAAAATAAAGACAAATCTGAGATATTTTCTGTGAGGATAATTTTCCAGTTTACCATGCTAGGTTTTCAGAACACAATGCTCATGCTACTCTGATTTATCTATGTTTTTGATCCTGCAACATGCGAAACTCTCAGACACCATGAAAATGTGTGCCAGTGTGGGAGTTTTGGAATCTGGTTATCAATAAGCAGTCACTTTACTACAGTCCTCACAAAGCTGTCACCATCAATGAGAAGTTCATGTCTTTCCATGGGCATTTCCCATTTAGACCTTACCTACCAACTAAACCTGGGAAGTATGGAATTGCATTGAATCTTTTGCATAATTTTTCTACGAACTACTGTCTGTGGTGGAGCCATATGCAGGGAAGTCAGAGATACTTCAGAGAAATTACAATAGTGGCTCCAATATACTAAGAAGAATGGTTGGGAATTGTCATTTGCACCAACCTGCATGAAATATTACCATGGACAGAAAATTCCCATCCAGCTCTCTCACTTTCATCTTGCTTCAAAAGAACAGAACTAGGAGATAAACAACTACAAATCCACACGAGAAAAAAAATTCAATTCAATTCAAATAGAGTGGGGGAGGAGACTAGAAGGCTCTCATCTGAATGAATGGCTCAACTACAACTTGAATGTTGCCTAAGAAACACAATATAACTTAATCATTTGTAACCTCACATTAATCTGAAATTTAAAAAATTAGAATGTATTTGTGTTCTTTTTTCTCTTGGATGAGTGTGTAGTTGTTTAAATATAGGTTTCGTGTTAGTACTAAGTACATTGGATACTTTTTACCCCCATTCATTATACACTTTACAAAGAAGAATGTATTTCAACTCCTTCCAGATAAACACAAATGATGTAAAGTCTCCATCTTTTCGTATGGCTGAATAGTATTCCATGGTACACACACACCACAGTTTGTTAATCTATTCATGAGGAGATGGGGACTTGGAATGTTTGCATGTCTGGGTAATTGTGAACTGAGCTTCAATAAACATGCTGGTGCAAATGTCCTTGTGGTAAAATGATTTCGGGGTAGATACCAAGTAAGGGGATGGCAGGATCAAATGGAAGATCAACTTTTAGTTCTTTGACACTTCTCCATACTTCTTTCCATAGATGTATTAGCTTGCAATCCCACCAGTAGTGTAGAAATGTTCCCATCTGTCCACATTCATGCCAATATTTGCAGCTGTGGGACTTTGTGATGTGGGCTAATCTCACTGGAGTTAGGTGATAGCTCAGAGTGGCTTTTATTTGCATTTCCCTGATGAGTAGGGACTATGAGCACTTTTTAATGTGTTTTTTGGCCATTTTTCTATCATCTTCAGAGAAGTGTCTGTTGAAGTCTCTTGCCCACTTATAAATGGGGTTGTTTGCTCTTTTCTTATTGATTAATTTGAGTTCTCTGTGTTTGTTTTCTAGTTATCAGCCCTTGTCAGGTTTGTACATGCCAAAATCTCCTCCCATTCTCACCGCTGTTCGTTTGCTTTAGTTGTGGTACTTGTAGCTGTGCAGAAGCTTTTTAGCTTAATCATGTTCCATTTATTTATTATTGGTATTGCTGAAATTGCCAAGGAGTCTTTTTCATACAATCTTTTCCTAAGCCAATATTACCAATATTTCCCCTCCATTCTCTTCTAGAATTTTTACTATCCCATGTCTTAAATTTAAATTCTTTATCCAGAATCAATTTTTTTTTTTCAATGGTGAGAGGTGCAGGTCCAGTTTCAGTCTTGCATGTGGGAGGAAAGAGGAGGAAGAGAGGATGGAAATGAGGGAGGGGAAGGGGGAGAAAGGAAAGCTATTGAGAGAGGTGGCAGGGCAACTGGTGGGATCTCACCTAATGTACCAATTGTGAGGGTGTCCAGCAGGACCCTGGGTGAAGCACTCAACGACAACTAGAACTTTACCTTACAACTGAAAACAATGTAACCTAAACATTTGTACCCCCATATTAATTTGAAGTTAAAAATATAATAATGATGGCAGTCCATTGTCAAAAAACAAAAAAGACAAAAGTACAAATTCAACATCCTCTTTGGAAAAGAGGTATGGAGAATCCTCAAAGAACTAAAAGTAGACCTTCCATTTGATCTAACAATCCCATGACTAGATATCCAACCAGAAAAAGAAGAGTCATTTTACCGTAAAGAGTCATTTTAGCGTAAAGACATTTATTTGCACCTGAATATTTTTAGCACCTCAATATACAGTTGTCGATGTGTGAATCAACCCATGTCATAGGAACACATGAATAAACTGTGATATACGTATACCATGGAATACTATTAGGCCATAAAAAGATTGAGACTTTACATGTTTTATATTAATTTGGAAGGATTTGGAGAACATTCTCCTTAGTAACATATCACAAGAATGGAAAAGCAGGTATTCAATGTACTCAATACTAATATGAATCTCATAGACAGATAAATACATGCCAAATAAGAGAAAAACAATTAAACTCAAGTTGGGGAGGGAGTAGAAAAGAGAAGGGGATCAGTGTGCTCTCACCTTACAGGCACAGTGTAAAAGCCTATGGCACAACTCCTGGGGGAGGGGCACAACTACAACTTGGACCTTACCTAACAACACAAACTATGTAACCTAATTTTCAGTACCCTTATATTACTCTGAAGTTAAGAAAAAAGTAAAAACTCAAAGGATGATGGGCAAGATGGAAAACCACTAAATATGATGATAGAAGATTAAAAAGATAATAATTAAAACACAAAGATCCTGCATGAACTTCATCCTGCTGTAATGTCAAAAGGAGTAATGTTGCAATAAACTGGCTTTCATTCCCAGAATGCAAAATTGATTCAATAATTAACAATCAAAAAATATAATGCACCATATTAACAAACTAAATTAGAAAAATATATGAATATATCATAGATGCAAAATATATATATACATATATTGCAGTACCAGTAATGATAGTCTCAACAAACTACGAATGAGGTGGAACTTCCTCAGGATAACACAGGATATCTGCAAACTAGCATAACAACAAAATTCCACACCTTGCAGCATATTAATTCTGCAAAACTGAATTGTTAATTACTAAGATGGGTATAAAGGCAAAAATGTCTGCGTTCACCAGTCCTGGTCAACATGGTTTGGTAAATCCTAGTCATGGTCACATATCAAGATCCTAAAATAAAGTCATACTGAAGAGACAAAAACATTTTTTCCAGTCTCAGGTAGCATAGTTGTTGATGTAGGAAATCCCAAAGAATCTACCAGGAAGCTGTTTAGCAGTGTCCTAAGTTTAAGTAATCAATAGAGAAAAGTTAGAAGAATTCCTACATACCAGTAGGGTGTGATTACAGTTTGAAATTAAAGGAAACAAACAAGGAAATACAAAATACAATAGTCTCTACAAAAAAATTCTTAGATATAATTATTAAAAAAAAACATATCTATGCTAGATCTGTATGCTAGAACCTAGAAACCAAGATGAAAGAATTAAAAGAAAACGTGTAAAACTACAGAGATACAGCATGATCATGGATTTCAAACCAAGCCTCAAATTAGCTCTAATTTGCCCTGTAAAATCAAAATCCATGAAAGTTATCTTTTCTTGGTCAATATTGCAAAATGTTTCAAATTTTATAAGAAAAAGGAAAGGAACTAAGATAAACAAGCAATAATGAAAAAGGGGGAAAGATTGAAGGATTCATATCAGTTTATTGAAGGCTTATCATACAGCTCCAGTAATCAATGCAGTGTATTAGAGGAAAGTGATAGAAAAACAGATTAGTGGAAGAAAATAGGGACCCCGAAGACATCCACACAATTATACCCACCCACTTTTTTTACAATGGTGCAAAAACATTTTAATGTAGAAATCATACTCTAGTTAAATGATAGTGCTTGTATAATTCAATATTCTTTCATAAATCAAAAACAAAACAAAACAAAATCAAAAGCGGCTTAAATGTCACACCTTATACAAAAATTAACACAAAGTGCTTTATAGATTTAAATATAAGATATATGACTATCTAACTTCTAGATAAAAACATAGGAGAAAGTTTAACAGGTTTTAGATATGGCACCAAACACCCAAAAATGAGTCATAAAATTTTCAAAATTTGATAAATTTGAATTTGTACACTTTTTAAAAATTGCTTTGGGAAACGCCTTCTGAAAATTCGGAAAATTCAAGCAGCAGCCTGAAAGAAAATACTTGAAAATAACATGTCTATTAATGATGTGTGTCCGGGTTATATAAAACACTTTTTTATAAAAGTCTAAAAATTCAAGCAGCAGCCTAGAAGAAAATACTTGAAAATAACATGTCTATTAATGATATGTATCCAGGTTATATAAAACACCTTTAAAATTCAACCAATAACCCTTTTACTAATTTTGAGTATACCGGTAGTTTGTCCTTATTTTTCTAATACTTAGATAAGGTGAAATGCTTAGTTGAGATCTTTCTTTTTTTCTTTTCTTTTTTTTTAATGTAGGTGGATAATGCTAGAAACTTCACTCAGAAACCATTTTGCCTTAAATCATAGCTTATGGTCTGTTTTGTTTCCATTTTCACTTAGGAAGAGGCTAGTTCAAGAGATCAATGGTACTGCATGTCAGTTATAGTTAATAACACTGCATTGCATTAATGAAAAATGCTGAGAATGCATGTGAAGTGTTCTAACTACAAAAACTCTAACTAGATGAGGAAATGTGCCCGTGAACTAGCTAGATTTAACCATTTCACAATATATATGTATGTTTTGAACATCAAGCTGTACATAATAAATACATAAAATGTTATCTGTCAATTTAAATAGATAAATAAATAACTCACTATAAAGGGAAACAATTTAATTAGGCACTCCACCAAAGATATACATTTGGCAAATAAGTGTATGAAATAGTTATCAACTACTGTCACTAGCAACTGGCAAATTAAAATCCCAATGATTTATCCTTACAAACCTGTTAGAATGACTCCGATGTAAAAATCAAAAATCTGACTCTACCAATTGCTGGTGTGTTGACACCTGAAGCTCTCAGTTACAGCTGGTGCAAAGGCAATATTGTATAGGCTTGTTGGAAAATGGTTTGACACTTTCTTTATAAAATAAAAAAAAAATGCACTTGCAATATGATGCAGTAATCATATTCGTTGGCATTTAACCAAGTAAACTAATCCAAAAACCTGAATATTGTATAGTATCATTTATATGACAGTTTTGAAAAGCAAAACTCTAAGAACAAAAGTAAGATCAGAGGTTTCAAGGATGAGGGTGAGCACCAGGACAGTTGAGGGGAATTCAGGGATTGCAGGAACTGTTCTGTATGATTAGGGGTCAGTGGGTACATGATTCCATGTAATTATTAAAACCCAGATTCTTGAACATCACAAAGAGTGAGTACTATTCGAAGCAGATTAATAGACTCAAGCAGGACCTCTAGGGAATCCAAAATGTAACAGCAGACTGCGACAAATAGATCCAACTGTATTCCAAATGCAGAAACAACTCCTGTAGGAGAGCAGGGAGAAAGGAGCCAAACCAAGTAAATTTGTGAAACAGTGTTTCAAACAGATATTGTTAAGTCAAAAAGAACTGAGACACACAGACACACACACACACACACACAGACACACACACGACAAAGAATATAGAAAGAGAGATGATAGGAGAATTAGGGACTCAGCTCTCAAGCTATTGTTTTGTGCAGTGGTGGCCTGCTGTCCAATGTTCTTATCCCACTTAACTTTCCTTTTGGGGGTAATTACAAAGAAAAGTTCACTTAGACATTTTTGTCCACAGAGATTTTATAAGTATGAAGTTGCTTTATGGCCTTTATTTGTTAGAAAGTGTAACTTTGTTATCAGGTTCCCAAATTTCTAACATCAATCACAACAACAAAACAGCATTTGTCAGAAGCACGGTCCTTGCCCAAGCTCAAAAACCAACCTCTTTTTTGAAAGTTTTGAAAATATCTTCTCTAGTATTAATGTAATGCCAAGTTACACAAAATTCCAAATATAATCCATCAAGAATTCTGCTACCAAAATAACAACACTTACAGTTAGAGAAACAAATACGCTGTGTGGGTTTCTCCTGTGTCACTAAAATATACCCCTATCTAGGGCGATAGGTGATTGGCTAAGGAAGCCTGCGCTCCTCCCCTCAGCCTGCTTTTTTCTCATCTCTAACATAATGTTTCATGCACTCAGTTCTCCTCTTTTCTCTTCTTTTGTTACAAAGAGCAATCTTAAAATTATCTTTTATTTATTTTACTATTGTATAAATTAAAGGCACACAACATGTGTTTTGTGTTTTGATATACACATACCTAAGGAAACGATTGCTACTGCTGAAGATTTCAGTGTATCCATCATCTCACCGTTTCCTTTTGCTTTTTACCTCCTCAGTAAGAACACCTAAAAACTACTCTTTTAGAAAATTTCCAGTCTATATTACAGTGTTATAAATTCAATATAAAACTCAATTCCGCTTCTTGACTGAGCACATCAAAGGCGTGTGCTCTCTGTATCAACTGATGGCTACGATTTTTACCTTTATTATTTTTTTTATCATCAGTTATTCCACTTGTACTGGTTTACTCTGAACTCCTTACTATCCTCATAAGCCTTGCTGCTTCTTCCCATCTGATGTATCAAAAGGGATTTTAATGCAAATGGATATAAACTCTTCATAGAGAAACGCCGGTCCATCAGTTTCAAAAGAGATCTACTGAAGGCACCAGGCTTTTGTAGATATGAAATTGATGGTTGGACGGAGGTGGGGGTAAAAGCAGTCACACTTTCACTGCATCAAAGTTTCTGTTTCTTTAGGTACAGGGGTGCCATTCTTTACTAATAATCTTGGGAAAATACTTTCATCTCCCATTAGGCTACCTGCCAAGATGATTGGTGAAAGTATGTTTTAAGAATTCTCAGATAAATGCAAGTGATTCCAGATTGTTTTCCTAAGTTAGGATTTCTAAATAAAAGTATGTGAGAACAATAGAGATATGCATTAAAACAAAATAAAACAAAAATCTAACAATGAAAACATGTTTGGGGAGATTGGAGCAATTCTCTTACCCCGTACAGCGTAGAGCCCTTAGTGTGGTAGGCAGAATAATGTCCCTCCACAAATGCCCATGCCCTAATCTCTAGAACCTGTGACCGTCACACAACTTCACCCATGCAGTTAAGGTCGCTAATCAGCTGACCTTAAAGTAGAGGGATGATCTAAGTAAGCCCCGTGTAATCACAGGACCCTCAAAAGGGTAGGAAAAGAGTCAGTGTGAAGGAAGGAACGCCTGCAACAGAAAAGAAATCAAGAGAGGTGAAGCTTAACAGGAACCCCTTTTGCTTGACATTTATGGAATGCAAGGGCTGCATGCAAGGATCCCCAAAAAGGACTTCAGGACCTATGGACAAACTTCAAATTACAGCCAGCAAGGGATTTCAGTCCTGCAACCACGTGGAACTGAATTCTGCCATGAAACTGAGCGTCCCCAGACGGGCCCGTGAAACTTTCACAAATGAATGTGGCTGTGCCTGCTGACAACTTGACAAATTGATTTTAGCCTTGTGACTCAAGCACGCAAGCCAGCCAGCCCCATTAGATTTATTACCAACAAAGATATGAGATTAAATTCATGTTATCAATTTCCAGGTTTGGGGTAATTTTTTATCACAGAAATAGATATCTAATACACCTAGGAGCAATAGTTCTACACTACTGGGCAAAACAGTGCTTAGCTTGGATACAGACTATGGAATCCTGGACTAAAAATCTCTTCCCAACTTCCAAAAAAGAAAGAATAAAAATAAATCTTTTACTGATACTATCATTTGTGAATTTACACGTTTTAACTTTTGAATACAAATCTCAGCCACTACTAATCAGTGCGTAAATACAGTTAGAAGAACTAGGATCTAGTGTTCAGCAGTACAATGGGGCAACTGTGGTTACCAGTAATTTATTATATATTTCAAAATAACTAGAGTAGATCTGGAATGTTCTCAACTCAAAGAAATAATAAATGTTTGACGATGGATGTCCCAATTACTCAGATTTGATCATTCACTATACATTGTATGCTCAAAATACCACCCTTATTCCATTAATAGGCACAACTATTTTGTATCCATAAAAATAAAACTAATAATCTAATCGGAAAAAGCTCAATCACTGTACCTTTGTATTAGTAAGATATTTCACAAAACCAATCTTAATAGAATTAAGTGTTAGGCTAAACACCACATATAAATTCTGGGACAAATGAGGTTTATTCAGATTCTTGTTTTAGTCAATGGATATGCCTCACAAGTGATTCTTGCTGGAAATACTCTTTTTCTTGTGCTTTCTCCAGTAATCTTGAAATGTCTTAAAATGGAAGAAGCAAGGGGCCTGTCAAAGGCTACTTTGGGACTGTTACCACAGGGACCACTGGTGAACCACTGGCAGGTTTAATCAGGATCTTCATCCAGATACATGCAAGCGTATTATTACTACAAATTTCTAAAAGCTCCACTGTAATTTGCTGATTCCCAGGTGACATTAGAATTCTGAACCCATGTAATTCTGACTTCTTCTTATTTTAACACCAGTGGAAGATTGCAGAGTTCATCTTGGGGTGGCTATCACACGGCCTGCGGCCATGGTTTGAATGTAAACACAACACACACAGAACCCTGATTTGTCTATGAATTCAGGCAAACCTTCGGATACGTTAATTTTTAATGGAACTGACTGTAAGTGTGGATCTACTCAACCACAGAAAACAAAGGATGTAACAAAAAGGCCCAACTCAGTCCTTACATGAAAATAAAGAATAAATAAAAACAAAATAACCCCCCCTCAAAAAGAAAAAAGAAGAAGAAGAAACAGCTTTGCATCTTAAGTCCTCCTTCTACCTTCTAAGAGGGATAATTTTCCTCTTGGTTTAGTCTCAGCACAGAGTTGAGGGTCTGCAGGATCTCCAGGGTTTGGGTTGAGGGCCGCATCTTCTCTCTGCCAGCACAGTAGTCTCAAATTTAGTGCCTTGCCTTCATACACAAGAGATTTAGGTTTAATCTCTCAAATCCATTTTCCCCTCCAGAGCTGGCCAGAGCTGTGAGCTCTACAGATTCAGTCTCTCAGATTCTGGGGTGAGAAAGTTTGAGCCACACATGACTTTTCCTTGACCTCCGGACTCACAGACAAACTGCCCTGTGCTGTCTGGGAATTGTACTGCATGGTTTAAAGAGAACTGACAGCTCTCTGAGCAGACCCTCTCATTCGCAGGAAGTTGTTTTTTAAACAGGAAAATCTTCCTTCACCAAGCCCAGTTTTTCAAGTGTATGTAAAACCTTGGAATCCTACTAGAACCATAGTATGAAAAGCAGACAGTATTTTGATATTATGAATGTGCCATCTGTAATGGGGCTCAGGGCTTTCATCTCATGTTTTAATATTTTTGTACCTACAAATGTAAAGCAGTGGAAACTTTCAGTTATTTTCGGCATGAAATTAGCCCTCAGAATCTGCCAATAAAGACCCCTTTTGTAAGTTTGGAGTTAGGCCGTCTAAATTATCAAGGCTTCTTCCCCCGTGTTTAGTCTCCTGCTAATGCTCTGACAGTGTTGATGGCCCAGAGTGATGTTGACAGGCCGCAGAGCCGTTCAAACGCAAATGTTTATCTCCATCCGAAGGACCCCTATGGATAGGTACTTGGAAAGAACATTTTCCCATGGGATATACAATCCTTATATAATCAAGTTAGTTCATGTGAAGAATCACAAAGTCAGACAAAGAACTTTGATCTCAAGAGTAAAATATAGAATATATAAAGAACAATTTAATGTCTTTAATAAAGAGAAGACAAAAGGCATAGCTTAACAAGGATGAAAGGAATAATATTGCTGCAGGTTGTCTGCTCAGGACAACAATGGTTACTTAAATTAAGATCAAATATATGTTTCCATAAAACACTCACAGGCTACTCACTTTCCTTTCCTAGCCCTAGACTACCCAATTTTTTGGTTTTTTGCACCTGATGAGAATGAGCACTTCTTAGTGAAGTTTGCCATCTTGTGGCAAATCTTCTAATGCTTGTACTACACATGGTTATTAATGGTGCTAAGGATTAAGAGTTAATGAGGAATTTTAGCGGTGCATTAAAAGCATGTACAATAAAATTATGTTTGTATAAAATATTTGAGAAATCGGATGTTCTTGTTGATATTTTAAGTAGCTTCAAAATACCACAGATATAAATATTTATATCTATGGTACTCTTAGAGGCACTTCAAGTAACAGTGCAATCTCTGGAGACAGCGTGTCTAGATTCAAACCACAGCTCAACCATGTTTGAGCTGTATGACCTTGGGGTAAATTAGTTTTTCTCAGGATGCGTCAGTTTTCTTATATACAAAATAAGAATAATTGTTGTAACTATCTAGGGTTGAGAGGATAAATATAGAATAGAACTATTTTAGGATAGTGCCAGCAAAGCTAATCTCTCCTTGTGTATGTTATTTATTATTATTTGTGCCATTAAATTACCTGGGATACTTTTAATTACAATTTATTTTAAATTGGTGTATGGTGGTTTTCATTTAGAGACGCTAAAGAAAAAATATGGAAGTAACAATAATACTAAACACTACATGATGTTTGCACTGCACACAGCTTTCATCCAAGCCTTTCCCACACAGAAACTTAATTCATTCTAACAGCAGTCCTACAGGATAATTTCATTATCATCTTAGTTTTTCAGATGAAGGTATGGAAGCATTAAGAATTGAAGTAACTTTTTAAAGATCCCTTAGCTGTAAGTAGTGGGCCAAGATTTATACACAAGTAATCAATACGCATCCCTTGTGCTCTTAATCACCATAAATATTACCTCTTTATTCAATTTACATTTGAAGCATTAGTAATTAGATATTTTAAGAGTCGCATAAATTGTAATTCATTCGATTTCACATGAGACAGGTTAATAAGTTTTCAATGAAGTAATTGAAAAAATGCTTTATTACTATATTAAATCAAGGTGATAGGGTTAGAAAAATCAACAATATGAAGAACTGCATAACTATAAAACGTGAAAATTCTAAAAATATATTCACCTTTTCCTCATCTCCTTCTCATAATGGTCCTGAATTGTTGAGCAGAGCAATCGTTTTCTGTATTTCACAGCTAAGGAAACAGTGAGGGTTGTTTGCTTTGGATATCGTGATCACAGGGCCAAGCAGAAGAAAGCCAGAAGCAGAACTTTAGAGCTGTTCAGCGTGTATTCACCAACACAGCGCCCGACAAGGCTTTACGTGTCTCATCATATCTATCTCATATTACCAATTTCTCATCACCGTTTGTTTTGCAAGTAAGGTGTTGCTAAATAGCTGTTTTCCAATTTTGTGTTGTTAGTCAAAAGTTTTTTTTTTTTGTTTTTTTGCTATTTATCTTACATTTTCTTTTTCTGCGAGGAAAGTCTGCAAAACTCATTCATCTCTTTCAAAATGAAAAAAGCAAGTTAATGTCCTCAGGGGGGAATGAAAAGAAAAAGTGTTTCAAAATGGCCCTTCAAAGTCTGCCTTGAGAGGAAATTGGAAAGTGGGTGATTAAGGGAGGGTACATTTTACATTTCCAAACCCCAGTCACTTTCATCCTTTTATTTACTTTATGTTTTGATCTACAGTGATATTTGAAGACTATACAGTAGAAATGGCTTGTGTGACTGATGGATCAATTACCACAAGGGAATGAACTTTAGTGTTACCAGAAGTTTCAAACAGTGGAACGACTGTGTGGAAACAAAGAGAGGTTTATACATTTGATCCAAAAAGAGAAAATAACCAGTGAGCATTACCAGGATATCCAATACACCAGCTGATGCCAAGACCTCATAAAGCGTGGATGTGCAGTTGGGTATTTCTTGAGATTAGGTCTGATTTCCTTCAAGTCATTTCTGAATGAAAGATGGAATCCGATCAAGCCCTCATTATTAGTATGTGTCCATCTCAACAGCTTTCCTTCACAGGGATGCGTCTGCGGATTTTCTTTTTCCTGCCACCCACCTTCTGACCTCAGTCCTTCCAGTTATTACCTCGCATCTTTCCTGCTGACCGTGTGGGGCCTCATACTGGTCCAATTCGCCAAGAAACTGGGGACTAGTTGCTCATTTTGTAGGGCTTTATCTTAGTGAATATGCTTCCTGAAACTTTTAAGCATTGAAAAATTCTGTTAATAGGATTACTTAATATTTAGACAAAAACCAAAAGCAATAAACTGTTCTTGCCTCTACATAGAAAGGGCCAACATTAAAAGTTAGCAAATACTGTTGTTTTATTTTCTTCAATCATAGAGACAGATGAAAAAAGTCAGTGATTTATGATTGTTCATTACTGTTATTCATGAAAACCTCTAGAAACAGTTATAACAATCTTTACTCCATGCCCCTTCAATTTAAAATAAAATTTTGTCGAGAGAGATGTATCTTAGTATGTTTTTACACTTCTATATAAACATGTTTTTTAAATTTCAGATTAATATAAGGGTACAAATGATTACGTTACATTGTTTGCATTTTTTTGGTAAAGTCCAAGTTGTAGTTGAGCCCTCCACTCAGGAGGTGTGTCATATACCCCTACGTTGTACTCACTAGGTGACATCGTCCCAATCCTCCTCTCTCTTCCCCTTTACTCCCTCTCCCCCTCCCATTCCCCCCACTTGAATGTAGTGCATTTTCCTCTCATGAGAGCACGTTCCTGCTCAGGTACTAGTTTCATATTCGTATTGAGTACATTGTATACTTTCCATTTCATTCTTGTGATACTTTACTAAGGAGAATGTTCTTCAACTCCAGGTTAATACAAAAGATTAAAGTCCCCATTTTGGGACTGGATCATATTCCATGGTACACATATACCACAGTTTATTAATCTGTTCATAATAAAATGTTATTTCCAAACATCTTTCCAAAAGGAACATATTAGTTTGCATTCCCACCAGCAGTGTAGAAGTGTTCCCTTTTCTCCATATCCACGCCAACATCTCTGGTTTTGAAATTTTGTGATATGGGCTAATCTTACTGGAGTTAGATGATACCCCAAAGTAGTTTTGATTTACATTTCTCTGATGATTAAGGATGATGAGCATTTTTTCATATATATGTAGGCCATGTGCCTGTCTTCTTCAGAGAAGTTTCTCTCAAGTCCCTTGCCCACAAATAATCCAAACTTAAAGCTATTGTAACATTATTCTGAATCTTAACAGGAATATGGCGATGCAGCCTGAGTCACACAGAATGCAGCTGCAACTTCTGCCTTTTTTCCCCTATAAATAATTGAGAACAAAAGACACCGAGACAAGACTGCCTAAGATCATGGCCTCTCCTCACAGGGTAGCAAAGTAATCTTCCTTGGAATGTAGCAGTCTGTAACCTATTAAAGCTCTGTGGTGTATGTACTGGTCTTGGATGCAAAGTGTTGTAATCCTGATAAAATTTATTTATAAGTGGACTTTTACCTTTTCCATTTTGGAGTGCTCATCAAAATAAGTAAATGCTGTATTTATTTAGAGTCGTGTTTCCAGGTGGCCTTCTTCAAGCTTTGTTGGCAAATAAACTCTACACTTACTATTTTCTGAATCTCATTATTTAAGGTTGGAGTATCTATAAGCTATTTGTTTATTTTTAAAAACACTATGCATAGGTCTAGGGTGTAAGCAATTGGTTGAAAGAAAAATAAGATGTTATAATATGTTATTAGCAACAGGTCTCAAAGACAGGAACCTATCCAACATACATTTATAACATGCAATGAAATTTAAATCAGTTAGGTAATGCTCATTAAGACAGCAGCAACACCCTATACAGAAAAGCACTAAGGTATCTGGAACCAAATTTTAGTTGTTGGGCTTCAGGCTCAGTGCAATGTTTCTTGTTGGATGTTGGATCACTAGGGACAGGTTAGGCCAAAAGGAATGAAAACCTAGATGCTGATCAGGTGAGCAGTCAGGTTCCAAGAAAGCCAGTTGGGACTATGAAAATTGGTGGGTTGAAAAGGAAAATGTTAAGCACCGACCGAGTTGTCAGAAGGAGAAAAGTTAGGATACTGGGAACACAGAAAGGCAATGTTTAAGGTCCAGGAAACCAGGTCATGACACTGGCATATTGGATGAACTGAGAGCTATACTCTGATCCTAAAACAAGTTATTAGTCAGATAGCAAAAGACCTCCAAGACTCTCTTAGGGACAAATTGGTGCCTCGCTGTGGTGCTGCCTTGAGCAATTGCCCCACCTAGGAAGAAGGACAAGGGGGCTGCCCCACTTAATCCTATCCCAAGCAACTTCCACACCTAGGGAAGGAGGTGCAGCCAGGCACAAAAGGATTTGGAAAGTCACCTAGAGTAAACTAAGGCTAATTATCCTATCCTGTCATTATCCGTCCCTCAAAGAGGTTCCATGGTGATGTCTGAACCACAAAGAGGGCCCAATCCAGACAGCATAAACAGGACTCCAAACCATAATGGAGGGCCTTGTGTCACAACCAGGGGTCAGTTTGTTGTCTGTGTGAGCATATCTTGCTCTGTAAAACTTTATCTCTCTGTAAATCTGTCTTTCTCTTATCCAGTAAACATCGTTTTACTCTTGCCTTGCTTTTGGTGGGTCTGGTCATTCTTTGGCCAAGAGCACACCAAGAGAACACAGACAACTACCTGCACTCAACAAAGTCACTTCCTCTCTATCATTTTCCATGTTCTCTGATCAGGTAGAATATGTGCTTAGGTTTACTAGCTCTTATGCAATCCTGGAGAGTTCAGAAAGCCTCAGACAAACTTCACAAGAGATGCTCCCATGAAAACAAACTGTGTTCCATAACTGTGCCCAGCAGTCCATGGGAACAATTATAAAACTTGATTACTACCCTAAAAGAGCACAAAATCTAGCTGAGGGGACAAAATGTACATACGTATCAATGCAAAAGCACTGATCAATCCAGGACCTAGTTCTGCAGAACAGACACTCTTTCCCTGCTCCAGTCCTGACATTGCCTCCTGCCACGCCACCCACACCTGCTCAATTCTGTTGCCTACTTCTCTGCTTACATTCACTGAGCTATCTTATCCTGGACTCTACAGAGCCCTGCATCCCTGCACCCCTCTGCATTTCTCAGCTTCTACTTATGGAGCACTCTAAACATTTCAATATGAGCCATAGGCTTCAGCCCCTCTCAATTCGCCAATCCCCCTACAGCCAGCCAGTTGAGGAGCACAGCAGGGAGGCAAATGGATAATACTATAGGTGCCCAAGAAAAAGTAGGTTTATAGTTCCATCTTTTATTGTAAAATTACTTATTATATTACTTCCTTTTGCTTGTTTCACTTGTTTTTATAAAAAGTTCTTTCTTCCAACAAAGTAGATAAAACCTCAAAGTACAGCCTAGCACACTCCATTGTATGCACTTATTCTAAGAATGGTAAGTCGAGAGTGTGAAGCACAATAGGGGAGCTGGCAAGCTTTCACTTTCTTTTAGTTTAAAAATGTCAGTTATAGTTTGTTATCCAAATAATGAATTTGAAAGAAATCTTGCAATTACATCTTATGCACGAATGTTGATGCCAATTGCAAGCAGCCTAAGTTACCTTGCTATTAAGTTATCTATTATACAATGTTTCACATTTTCCATTAAAAGGACACACTTAAATGACCTATTTCTAATGCAAACACATTTGTGACTGAACACAAGGAGAGCGACCTCAACATCACGCTCCCTTTTGATACTGTTAAGCTTTCCCAATGTACACCAATGCCATCAACCTCCCTCCTGGAAAAGCTGCTTAAACTTACTGAGTCACCATTAATAAAGAGTCTGGTATCAACTGTGAAAGTGAATTATATACATGAGTGAATAAATCAAAATAATACTCTAACGAAATAAGTAATCCAAGTTTATTGTTTCTGGCAGTAAGCTTTAATCACACGATAATGTTCCATGAATCTTCTCTTAAAAATTTCATCCAATTAAATAAAATTGTCAATCAGTCTCAACTGAAAAAAAGACAATGTATTCTTCATGGACTTTTCTATATGATTAAAAGGCAAAAGCTTACTGCTTTCCATTACTCTGTGTGATCAGAACATACACTGAGAAGCCACATCGTTAAGCTTAGGTAAAAGTTCTTTTATAGGGATATGACAAAACATTATGAATCACTTCCTAGGTGCTGACTTACTTACCTCCCTTTTTGCTCATGCATTCACATGCAAATAACGACAACAATAACATCCTTATCAGATAAACTCAGAATTTTAAAGATTCCATTTGAGAATTTCAAATTCCCAGAATAATGAATATTTAACAACAAAGAAGGGCTATATAATTTAAGCCTAGCTTCTTAGAATGTGACACATGCTTAAATTTACAAAGAGGGTAGTGTATAAAGACAGGATGTTAAAATTCTGATCTGTTTATTAAATACTCAGGCTAAAATGAATCTTGGCTCTAGTCAAGATAAGCCAACATAGCCATCTTATATGGGCTACTCTTAGCATGAACATGCCCTACCAGCTAAAGGAAACAAAGAGTTTACAGATCTTACAACTTAAAAATAATTTTCTGATACAAATCCATCATTTTGATCAATTTGAAATCAATAAAGTTTACATACATGACCTTTCATAGAAAAAAAAAGACAAGGAGATGAAATTTTAAACCTTAGCCTGAAGGGATAGGTCACCATTTCTCCTTCCAGCATTATTCTTATCATAACTATTTGAGGTTTCAATTTTCATGGATATGATTCCATCTTGTTTGACTCAAATGATTTTTTTCACCTTATTAGGACTATCCATTTTCATTACTAGACCCTAGATCTTGTTATTACCAATATCCAGGTTTTCTCCATATTTTAGTTGTAAGCATCTCACTTCCGAATTTTTCTAACTCACTCTCTCTGTCCAGAGGTTTTTAGACTGCATTGGGATCTATGAAGGAATTTAGCTTCTGGCTGAGACAGGTTTGAACCTATGCAGTTATAGAGCCCACCTGGGAGCTCTAAGTTGCCCTTGCCACACCAGACTTGGTGTGTAGAGGTTCCCTGCTAAAGACCCTTGCCGTCAGGCACTCGACCTCCAGGCCTGGCCATGCTTTTATGCACATCCCCATTCTTAGCTCAGGATAAGGCCTCTTTACCAGAAACCTTTGGCAAAGGCCTTCTGGAACCTCTGCTGAGAACTTTTTATTAGTAAGAGTAGAAAAAAAATCTTGAAGACACTTTCACCACTCTGACTCTATAGCAGTTTTTCTCTCCTACCCTTTCTTTTTCACCCTTTTCCTTCGGTCCTGGGTACTTGAGACTAAAGGAGCCTAGTATTTGAGGCTCCCTTGGCAGTAAAGTGTTTCCCAACATCTGTGTTAACGCACCTGACCCTCAGCCAGCACTGTTTAGTTGGAAAAATGAACCTTGGCTGTGCAGGGGTGAGGTGGTATTGGAGGAGTGTTGAGCATTTTCTCCTGTTCAGCTTCTTGCTTACTCTATCACAGTAAGGGAGAAAATGCTCAACTGTTACTTTCATTTTTGCCTATAGTCTTTATCAGCTCCCTGACACCTGGCAGCTCAGCTCAGCTCTCTCCAGCCCAGACACCTACAATCACTTTTCTGATGCACCTTTTCTCTTTGTGTCCTCATTTCCATTCTTACCCAACTTTTGTTGGTTGTTCATCATATTCAGCCACTTAATTACGCCTCAAACTGCCTTCACTCTCTTACATGTCATCATACTCCCTTAGGAAAGCCATGTACTTGTTAGAAGCAGCTCTCCCCTTACTTTTTCCTTCAACTATATCTGGAGAAAACCTCATAAGCAGAGTCACAGGCAACCTCTGTCTTCAATGGGATGGTAAGCCCAACACTCATACTATATATGCCTGGTCCATTTATCTTTCCACATGTCTCAGGACTATCCCTAATACATATCTATATCTCCTATTAAATGTCTGAAGCCTCCTCCATCCTATGTCTCTCTGGCAACTGTGAAGAGTTAACAAGAGAATCTAAACAATCAGAAAGTACGTGAGCACTCATCAGAAGTTATGCAATATCTACACTTTCAATTTCATCTGCATCTATGTAATCTGCCTCTTCTCCATTATTATGATTGAACTCTACATGTGCTTGGCTAAAACCAATGCTGCTACTTCTATACTAGATTTCAACCCCTCTTACCTACTCAAAACCATCATTTCAGCATTTTCCCTCTTGTTTCCAACAATTTTCCCCTCTCCACTAGTTTCTTTTCATCAGTATGAAACAGACTCTCATTCCATCCATCTTAAAAAAAAAAAAGCAAGACAAAAAAGTGGCTTCTTCAGTATTTATCCTCTGTCTCTCTCCCTGGTAATGATGTTCAACCTATGGTCTGCTGGGCTGCACTGATTTTGTGAGGACAATTTTTGCTCACCTGTGGCTTCAGATATCACAAAAAATATGCACAGACCTTTTTCTGCCAATCAGCTGTCTTTAGTGTTTGTGTATTTAATGTGCTGGCTAAGACAACTCTTATCCTTCCAATGTGTGGTAAAGAAAAAAAGTTGGACACCTTTAATACACAGTGCACATTCCAACATCTTGCTAGACTTGCTTATATTCTTGGTCCTCAAATTTTCTTTCCTGACTTTTTCTTGAAACCAATCAAGCTTTTCCTCTCTTCAGTCTGTCAAAAAGTCTATTGTCATATCACCAATGGCATCCTTGTTGTATAACCAGTGGTGGTCAGGCAACCATAACCTAACAGCTGAACAAATAGCAAAGTGTCTCTCAAATGAATAACAAATCATCTCTCTAGCTAAGACAGGATGCGAGGGTCAGAGAACGCCTTTAGCCTATGCTCAGTGATGCTGCATATGGACTTCTAGAGCACAAGGTAGGGAGGTGGGGAGCCCTAGGCTCAATAAATGAAGAATTGGGCATTAGTCCATGGCTGTGTGGAATGATAACCTTTTATTATTTAAAACAGAAGCATCAAATTTAACTTAAAAAAACAAAGAGCACTAAATGGACAGATTTTATGGCTTTCCCATAAATGCCCAATACTGAGTTAAATGAGGTTTCAACAATTTTTCTTTGTGGTGTATCTGGTATTCTTTCAACTCAACCCACAGACAGTCATATCTTCAAAGGTGGAAACAGTAAGTCTGATTCTTGCAGAATTACATATTATATATTTCTTTGTTTTTTTTTATTAAATGATAGCTGTGCACATTAATGCAATTATGGGGTACAGTGTGGTGTCTTCATATACAATTTGAAATACTTTCATCAAACTGGTCAACATAGCCTTTATGTCATTTTCTTAGTTATTGTGTTAAGACATTTATATTCTACTCTTAGAAAGATTCACTTGTACCCTTGTAAGATAAACCATTGAAGTGATCCTTCCAATCACCCTCCCCCCACCCATTCCCCCCTCCCCTCCCCTCTTCCCATATTCTTAGGCTATAATTAGGTTATAACTTTCCTATGAAAGCTATAAATTAGTTTCGTAATAGGGCTGTGTAAATTGGATACTTTTTCTTCCATTCTTGAGATACTTTGCTAAGAAGAACGTTTTCCAGCTATATACATGTAAACATACAGGACATAAAGTATCCATATTTCTTTATGGCTGCATAGTATTCCACGGTGTACATATACCACAATTTATTGATCCATTCATGGGTCCATGGGTACTTGGGCTTCTTCTATGACCTAGCAATTATGAATTCGGCTGCAGTAAACATTATGATACAAATATCTTTGTTGTAATGTGATTTTTGGTCTTCTGGACATGTAGACTTTCTATGTGAAATGATTTTTTTAATTGATGTTTAATGGATAGGCTGACTTTGTCATCAGTGGTCTGAGATC